>SJYC01035963.1:0-25841 GCA_006408675.1 Madoqua kirkii
GACTCTTCTCTGGGAGAAGTGGGTAATCACACTCAGGTATTCCTCAATCAGGCTCCTGGAAGTGGAGCAAAGGAGTCATGCCTTTCAAAGAGAAATTCTCTAAACACACAGAATCTTAAATTTTATCAGCATGAGAATAGTGCCTTGAGTAGGCACAGAGGGAAACGTTTGCCAGGCAAAGTTCTAAACCTAAAATGCAATGTTTTGGGGCTTCCCTGGTGGCTCAGTGATAAAAGAATCCTTCTACCAATGCAGGAGACATGAGTTTGATCCCTGGTCTGGGACGATCCCACATGTCACAGAGCAGCTAAGCCTGAGCACCAAAACTATTGAGCATGTGCTCTGGAGCCCAGGGGCTGCAGCTACCGAAGCTGATGCACCCTAGACCCTGTGCTCCACAAAAACAGAAACCAGTACAATGAGAAGCCCACGCACCACAACTAGAGTAGCCCCTACTCACTGCAATTAGAGGAAAGCCCGAGCAGCGATGATGACCCAGCGCTGCCAAAAATAAATAAGTAAATAAATAGATAAATAAATAAGATTATAAAAAATAAATAAAACGCAATGTTTTAACTGTGCTGCATTCGGCGAATGATCTGATCTTGACAAATGGCCCACGAGGCCAATTTCTCCCAGTCCATCCCTGTAACATGGCTCAGACCCCAGGTCCATGAGGGGCTCTGACTGGCTCAACACAGAAGTCCCCCATGAGATGATGTCTGCATTAGATTCCTATTGCCGCTGTAACAAATAACCACAAAGTAGTGTCGAAAAACAACAAAGATTTTTCTTTATAGTTCTGGAGGTCAAAAGTCTACCATGAAGCACTTAGCAGGGTTGCAATCCTTCCAGACGTTTCAGGGGACAATCAGGTTCCTTGTGTTTTCCATCTTCCAGAGGAAGATGCATTTATTGGCTCCTGAGTCCTGCCTCCCTCTTCAAAACCATCACATGTGTGGGCTCAGTAGTTCAGCCGTGTTCAACGTTTGGGACCCCATTTAGACGTTTCAGGGGACAATCAGGTTCCTTGTGTTTTCCATCTTCCAGAGGAAGATGCATTTATTGGCTCCTGAGTCCTGCCTCCCTCTTCAAAACCATCACATGTGTGGGCTCAGTAGTTCAGCCGTGTTCAACGTTTGGGACCCCATTGACTGTAGCCCACCAGGCTCCTCTGTCCATGGGATTCTCCAGGTAAGAATACTGGAGTGGGTTGCCATGCCCTCCTACAGGGGATCTTCCCAACCCAGGGATTGAACCTGCGTTTCTTACATCTCCTGCATTGGCAGGTGGGTTCTTTGCCACCAGTGCCAACTGGAAGCCCCCAAAAGTCTACAGCTACTGTTTACTCTGACCTCCATCTTCCTCTTATGAGGACCTCTGGTTACATCAGCCCATCCAGGTGATCCAGGACTACCTCCACATTTCAAAGTGTCCCACTAACGTCACGCCTGCTAAGTCCCTTTGCCAGGGAAAGTCACATATTCATAGGCTCGGATAACAGAGGAAGAGACATCTTTGCATGGGGCAGGTGGAGGTGTTATTCAGGTGACCACAGATGGCATCTGGGGTATTCATAGAGGCAGAATGTGTTATCATAATGACTGGAGGGAGGAAGACAATGACACTTAGAGAATGGGTCTAGCTCCCTTAGATATGCTGCAAGGCCTGACATGGTCCCAGGCAACAAATGATTACCCAGGTCCTGAATGACTTCTGATTGTCCCACTGGACACTCACAAGGTGAGAAACCTATGAAAACTACTGAAGCCAAAAACTTATCTCAAACACCTCCTACAAATTAGGGGAGGGGCTACAGTGTAACCTATTATGCATTTTCCAGTATTGCCACTACTGGGGTGAAGTTTGTCCTTTGATTTGATGGAACTTCACTAAAAAGTTGTTTATCTTTTTGGAAAATAACATTAGCAATGTCTAATCTGCCTGTGAAATCCAAGTTACCCAAACATAGCTATGAAAATGAAAGTAAAGTTGCTCAATCGTGTCTGACTCTTTGCGACCCTGTGGACTGTAGCCTACCAGGCTTCTCCATCCACGGGATTCTCCAGGTAAGAATACTGGAGTGAGTTACCATTTCCCTCTCCAGGGGATCTTCCCAACTCAGGCATCGAACCTGGGTCTACTGCATTAGAGGCAGATGCTTTAACCTCTGAACCACCAGGGAACATTTGTGACTGATACATTCATGCCAGCTCTAAGACATGAGCAAGTATCTGATGACTTCATTTGTTCTTCCTTATATTACACATTTGCTAAACTGCTTCAGTCATATCCAACTCTTTGTGATCCTATGGAGTGTAGACTGCTAGGCTCCTCTGCCCATGGGATTCTCTAGGCAAGAATACTGAAGTGGGTTGCTATGCCCTCCTCCAGGGGAATCTTCCCGACCCAGGGATCGAACCTATATCTCTTGTCTCTTACATCTCCTGCACTGGCAGGCAGGTTCTTTACTGCTAGCTCCACCTAGGAAGCCCATATGTACAAATATTAAAATATTATTTTACTATGGATTGCTTTGGTCATATTTTTCATCTCAGTGACAGGGCACTATTTTTTAAGGTTTTTTTGATGTGGACCATTCTTAATGCCTTTATTGAATTTATTACAATATCATTCCTGTTTTATGCTTTGGTTTTTTGGCCATGAGGCACATGGGATCTTGGCTCTCCGACTAGGCATCAAACCCACACTTGCTGCATTGAATGGTGGAGTCTTAACCACTGGACCTCCAGGGAGGTTCCACTGATTTGCTTTGAATCACACACACACACACACACACACACACACACACATATGTATGTATATATATATATGTTAATATAGACAGACATAAAGATAGATAGTTCATAAGATTATGGACTTAATTTTATGATCGTTATAAAAGGTTGAGGTTTATGATATATATAGAGGTTGAGAACCATGGGTCTAAACCATGGTTCCTTAGCACATCTTTTATTTTTTTTTTCTTAAAAGGCCATACAATAAACAATTTAACCTTTTGTAGATTGAGAGGCAAAATCAAGATTACATAGGTGTTCACAGAACTATTTAAAATGTAACTATTTAAATTGTTATGTTTTAGCATTCTTATATTTTCACATTACCCAGACTTAGCCTGTTGGACACACAGGTGGTGGGCTGGCTTTGATCCATGGGCCAGTGTCTGCCAATCCCTGGTTTAAGCCACACAGAGTAACACCAGATCTGCTTCCATTAACTGGTTCAGTTCTGCACAGACCCAAACCTGTGGTTCCTATATAGGAGTAATTTTGCCACGTGGGGGATATCTGGAAATGTCTTGGAGACAATTTTTTCTTGAGGCAACTGTTCTTTTTTTTAATGTATTTTTCTAATTGGGGTAACACTGATTTGTAACAATATGTAAGTTTCATGCGTATGACATTATATTTTTACTTCTGTATACACTACCAAAAACTGGTTTCCATCCGTCAGCACAAGTCAATCCCCTTTGCCCCTTTAGCCGAACCCTGCCTCCCCTTCCTCTCTGGTAACCACTGCTCTGCTCCCTGTATCTACATATTTGTCTTTGTTTGATTTGCTCTGTTCACTTATTTTGGTTTCTTGTTGGTTGGCTGGTTGGTTGGTAGGAATGTAAATTGGTACCCCCATTATGGAAGACAGTATGGAAACTCCTCAAAAAAGTAAAAATAGAGCTACCAAATGATCCAGCTCTCCTACTTCTGGGTATTTATCTGAAGAATATAAAAACACTCATTTGAAAAGATATCTTCACCCCTATGTTCATTGTGGCAGTATTTAAATAGCTAAGATATGGAAACAACCTAAGTGCCCATCAATAGATAAATGGATAGAAAATATGTAGTATCTATATTTCTGTCTATAGAGATAGCAATGTCTACATAGGTGTCTATGTATCTGTGTCTCTATAGATGTACCTATCTATTGATTTGCTCTGTTCACTTATTTTGGTTTCTTGTTGGTTGGCTGGTTGGTTGGTAGGAATGTAAATTGGTACCCCCATTATGGAAGACAGTATGGAAACTCCTCAAAAAAGTAAAAATAGAGCTACCAAATGATCCAGCTCTCCTACTTCTGGGTATTTATCTGAAGAATATAAAAACACTCATTTGAAAAGATATCTTCACCCCTATGTTCATTGTGGCAGTATTTACAATAGCTAAGATATGGAAACAACCTAAGTGCCCATCAATAGATAAATGGATAGAAAATATGTAGTATCTATATTTCTGTCTATAGAGATAGCAATGTCTACATAGGTGTCTATGTATCTGTGTCTCTATAGATGTACCTATCTATCTGAATATTGTTGTTGTTTAGTTGCTAAGTTGTGTCTGACTTTTTGTAACCCCATGGACCTCTGTCCTTGGGATTTCCCAGGCAAGAATACTGGAGTGGGTTGCCATTTCCTTCTCCAGGGGATCTTATTAATCCAGGGATCGAACATGTGTCCCTTGCATTAGCAGCCAGATTCTTTATTACAGAGCCACCAGGGAAGTCCATCTACCTAGATATCCACATATATATGGAATACGGCTCAACCATAAAAAGGATGAAACACTTGCCATTTGAGACAACACAGATAGATTTTGACAGCATTCGGTTCAGTTTAGTCGTTCAATCATGTCCGACTCTTTGCGACTCCATGAACCACAGCACATCAGGCCCCCTGTCCCATCACCAACTCTCCTGCTAAGTGAAATAAGTCAGGTGGAGGAAGCAAATACCTTATGATTTCCTCACATGGAAAGGGTCTGACTATCATGGTCATGGGGAAAGATGTTACTGGCCTCTCGTGGGCAGAGGCAAGGGACACCTCTTAACATCTTCCATGCACAGGTCAGCCCCACAGCTAGGAATTATATGGTCCCAAAGGTCAATTATACTGAGCTTGGGAAATCATGCTCTGGGCCACTTTGAGCCAAGGAGCCACAAGGAAAGGTTTGCCGGGACTCTTGGGAGAGAAGCCCTCACCTCCAAGAGACCATGGCAGGAAACACCTTTCTTCCCAGGGGCAAGTGAGAGACCAGGTCATTCTACTAACACTGCCATCCATCCTGAAACAGTGAAATCCAGAGACAAAGCCAGGATGGAACAGGCACAGTAACAGAATAGTGAGTCTTGACAACAAAGAGGGGATCACTGAATATACACACCCTGAATCTTGCCTGCCCACTGCCCCTTCCTGTACCGAAACCAGCACACAACCATACCCAGCACACAAGCACAAAACCACCAGGGTTCTCCCTTTTGTATGTGTATGTGTAATAATCTCTAATGGCTATGTTCTACTAATGGCATTACCTCATTTAACTCTGTAAAACTTTTTATTTTATATTGAAGCTTCTCTGATAGCTCAGATGGTAAAGAGTCTGCCTGCAATGCAGGAGACCCAAGTTCAATTCCTGAGTCAGGAAGATCCCCTGGAGAAGGGATAGGCTACCCACTCCATTATTCTTGGGCTACCCTTGTGGCTCATAGTGTAAAGAATCTGCCTGCAATGCAGGAGACCTGGGTTCAATTCCTGGGTTGGGAAGATCCCCTGGAGAAGGGGATGGCAGGAGCCTGACAGGCTACAGTCCATGGGGTTGCAAAGAGTCAAACATGATTGAGCAACTTTCACTTTTCATTGCTGATTAACAATGTTGTGATAATTTCAGTTGGATGGCAAACAAACTCAGTCATACATATACATGTATCCATTCTCCCATCAAACCCACCTCCCTTCCAGACACAGTTTTCTCTTACTTTCAGCCAAAATCTTCTAAAATGATGTAACTTGGCTTCATTCTCCAAGGTGATTTGGCTTCATGAGTCATAAGTAGAAGGGATCAGCACATTTTCTTTGTCAGGGCCCAGATAATAAATATTCTAGGCTTTGTGAGCTGAATGTGCTCACTTGCAGCTATTCATCCCTGGTGTTACATTAAGAGGGCAGCCAGAGACCAGTGTGGACACGGGCCTGCCAGTGCTCCAATAAAACTTTATTTACGGGCACTGAAATCGGGATTCATAGAATGATCACGTCAGAAACATTCTTTCTTAAAACGCGTTTTGTACAACCAATTGAAAATGTAAGAGTATTCCTAGTTCAGGGGCCATGCAAATGCAAGAGTGGCTGGATCTGACCCGTGAGCCATTGTATGCTGACCTCTGATAAAGACCAGGCTTTTCTAAGAGTTGCGTTTCTTGCAGGTGAGAACTTTCCTGGGTATTCTTCAGGGCTCTTTACAATCTGACAAAGATACCCGGTTTATTCATTGATCCAAAATGTAAACATGCCTCTTACTATGCCTCCAAGACAGTTGGAAATGAATGCAAAAAAAAAAAAAAATCAGATTCAAACATCGGAAAAGATTCCAAGTTGCTTAATGTTAAGCATTTACAGCAGAATTTATACGGCATTTGATGTTCATATAGCATGTGGTTTGGGGATGTTTTACTGTATCTATTCAAAAAGAGAAGCATCTATTTATCACAGATGGTGGTATTATTTATGATAGAGTCTTACATTAATCCTGAGAGTCTCAATTATCTCAATTCATGTAAATAAAAGAGAATAGCATTCCTATTCTTTATGATGGTTTTTTCTCCTAAAAAAGTAAAGAGCTTATTTTTAATAGAGTCCACATATTTTCTTTCCCACTAATTACAGATAATTAAAAAAAATCCTCTGTAACCCACTGAGTCATCCTTATTTCTCCCCCCACATATGAATCTCATTTACTTGCTAGTTAGCATCTATAGTTTTGTTTGGTTATATCAGTATTTTGGATGATTATATTAATGAGAAGTCTTAGGCTCCAAAGTAGAAAATGCTTTCCTGATGGTTGAATAAACAAAAAAGAGGAAAGAATCCATCAGAAGATGAAAGTGTTTTCCTTCATTATATATGGGCTTTAACTCTTCATATTGTGAAAGAGGACATTTAAACAGACTTCCACAAAGGATAGAGAAATGAGAGGAGAGAATTCTGAACACTCAGGGGGGAAAAACCTCCTTAAATGACAAGTGAACTATTAACCTCATAACCCTGGTTATGAATACAGAGGGGTGGATATAGCAGCAATGGCCTCAATGTCTCATGACATAAAGAATCTACCTGCAATGCAGGAGACACATGTTTGATCCCAGGGTCAAAGGGACGATCTCCAGGAAGATCTTCTGGAGCAGGAAATGGCAACCCACTCCAGTATTTTTGCCAGGAAAATCCCATGGACAGAGGAGCCTGTTGGGCTTCAGTACATGGGGTTATAAAGAGTCAGACAGGGCTGAGAGACTAACACTTTTGCTTTCATATACGAAGTACTCTTATGATCCCATTTTACATACAAGGAACCTGAGATTATGTAAATCACCCACACAAGTCCACCTAATATGGTTCAAAATGGGGTAATGCTGTCAAGGGTCACATTCAAGTCTCTTTCAAACTTGAAATTTACTGAAGACAGCAATTCTGTTCTCAAAAAAAGCACATCCCACAGAAGTACAGCCAGGTTGGCTACAGCTGTGGGCCAAAAACCAGATATGAACTCATCCCATTTTTCCTGCACCTTTCCTTTTAAACTCAATAAAAGACCCAACCACCCATCCTTCAGGGCCAATGCCACTCTATGCGCCTGGTCCCTTTCCTCTCTTGGGAAGTGAATAAAAACTTTTTTCTTCCCTTCTTAATACTTATGTGAATTCTTTTATCACCCATGTTGGCTCACCTAACAACCCAGCTAAGAGTACTAGAGTCAACCCAGCTAGAATCAGTATTTGAACACAGGACCCACGTGCTCACCTCCTTCAGGACATCTGCTTTCTCTAAGTTCCCATCTCTTTTCTAGTTATGTTTTTCCAACAGAGCGTCAGCTTGGTAAAAATAACAGTGAGAGGACTATTACCATCTCCCGCCGTGCCAGTCTAGAGATGCTGAAGCTTGAAGATCAATCAAGTTAACACTGAGGAAAGAATAGTCAAGAACCTGAGTCCCTCAATCCATCCACGCCCGAAGCCAGAGGGTCTCTGGATGTTTCTCTTCATGGCTTAAGTCTGTCTGAGATGCACTCCCATCTGAACTAACTGATCCTCAATATCCTGTTCTTGATTGATGAGGTTGTTGAGCTTACAAATGTTCTTATTTAATATTGCAGGGCCAAGATTTCTAACTCGGTCTTAACATTAATCTCAGAAAAGAAAAACACCCCAACTGAGGGATATGATGAGGAATGTTCTCCATTTCATCAATATTAAGGGGGAACCTCTGCTGTGTCTTGCGCTGCCTGGTTTCTGTCAGGGATATATAGACAAATAAACCATGGTCATCAAGCTCATAGAACTCTAAGCTCAGGCAAGGAAACCAGCCACGGGGGGAGAATGAAGATGGGTAGAAATAACCAGGCCGATGTGATACAGTAGCTGAGATGTGTGCCTTAGTAACTGTTTATAAGCATAAGGTGGTCATGTGATGACACAGAGCTTTCTCATTGGCCAGGCTGGGAAGGGAAGTGATGCAAGCACCTTGGACCAATATCTTGGAGGAGGTGTTTACACGAGGCAGTAAACAGAGGGTGAAATATTTTACCACTCTTGATGTTTCCAAGTAGTATAAGTAATTTCCAGCCCAAAGTGTTCAGGGATGCCAGAGCAACTTTTACTAAGCTTTGTTGCTGTTTTTCAATTGTTTATGCTTTCCTGGTGGCTCAGACAGTAAAGAATCTTCTTGCAATTCAGGAGACCCAGGTTCAATCCCTGGTTCAGGAAGATCCTAAGGAGAAGGAAATGGCAACCCACTCCAGTATTCTTGCCAAGGAAAATCCTTTGGATAGAAGAGCATGGTGGGCTACAGTCCATGGGTAACAAAGAACCAGACACGACTGAGTGACTAACACTTTCCACTTGAATTCTTTATAGAATATGGGCACCCTTCAGGGCCCTCTTGGCTTCCCTGCAAGCTCAGACAGTAAAGAATCTGCCTGCAATGAGGGAGACTTGGGTTTGATCCCTGGGTCAGAAGATCGCCTGGAGAAGGTGGAAGATCCTAAGGAGAAGGAAATGGCAACCCACTCCAGTATTCTTGCCAAGGAAAATCCTTTGGATAGAAGAGCATGGTGGGCTACAGTCCATGGGTAACAAAGAACCAGACACGACTGAGTGACTAACACTTTCCACTTGAATTCTTTATAGAATATGGGCACCCTTCAGGGCCCTCTTGGCTTCCCTGCAAGCTCAGACAGTAAAGAATCTGCCTGCAATGAGGGAGACCTGGGTTTGATCCCTGGGTCAGAAGATCGCCTGGAAAAGGCCATGGCAACCCACTCCAATATTCTTGCCTGGAGAATTCCATGGACAGAGGAGCCTGGCAGGCTACAGTCCACGGGGTCGCAAAGAGTTGGACATGACTGAGCAGCTTTCACTCACACACTGTCACTCTGGGCCCTCTACTGTTTCTGCAAGGGTATACAGCTGGAGCTTTGCACTGAATGCTGTTCGCAGTTGTTGCAGAAAGAGACACCTTTCTTTGGAAATTCACCAACTTTAAAAGGCAGGTACAAAAATGAGCTTGTCTACAAAACAGAAAGTGAGTTACAGATGTAGAAAACAAACTTATGGTTACCGGGGGTAAGGCAGAGGAAGGATAAATTGGGAGATTGGGATTAATATATACACACTGCTGCTACTGCTGCTAAGTTGCTTCAGTCGTGTCTGACTTTGTGACCCCACAGACAGCAGCCTACCAGGCTCTGCCGCCCCTGGGATTCTCCAGGCAAGAACACTGGAGTGGATTGCCATTTCATTCTCCAATGCATGAAAGTGAAAAGTGAAAGTGAAGTCACTGAGTTGTGTCTAACTCTCAGCAGCCCCATGGACTGCAGCCCACCAGGCTCCTCCATCCATGGAATTTTCCAGGCAAGAGTACTGGAGTGGGGTGCCATTGCCTTCTCCAATATACACACTACTACATATAAAATAGATAACTAAATAGGACCTACCATATGGGTCCTTTACTCAATACTCTGTAATGGCCTATATCGGTAAAGAATCTAAAAAAGGGTGTGTATATGTATAACTGATTCAATTTGCCGTACACCTGAAACTAAACAACATTGTAAATCAATTATACCAATAGAAGCTTAAAAATACAAAAAAAAAACAATTAAAAGGCATGTACAAGATATAGAAAACAAACATACAATTACCAGGGAAATGGGTGGGGAGGGGGTAAATTAGGAGTTTGGGATTAACAGATACAAACTATTATGTATAAAAGAGAAAAAACAGGATTTACTGGAGAGCACAGGGAACTGTATTCGATATTTTGTAATTACCTATAATGGAAAATAATCTGAAAAGGAATAGATATGTATCTATGTATATGTATGTAACTGAATCACTTTGCAGTACATTTGAAACACTGTGTATCAACTATAAATCAAGAAAAAAGTATGGAGTATATTAGAAAGCAATTAGCAAAGCCCCACCCAGACCCTTCCCTGTCTCTGCCCCGGGACAAAAGCCTTAAGCTGAAGAAGGAACAGCAGACCATACCTCCCAGAAAGGAGGGGTGCTTGGAGAAGGGGAGGAAGAGTGAGGAGAGAAACATCCTCTACCATGGGGAGGGGCAGAGGTGTCCCCAGAGTACTGGGCTACAAGAAGGGAGACCGTGTACACAACACATATTATTACACAGTTATTAAAATATTTACATCAAATTAAGAACTATATCAACATTGATATTTATGAACATTAATAAATACCAATAAATTTCACAGAATAATTATGTTAAAATAAGAACAAACTGAAACACACTTGCTATTGTCCACCTATCAGTTCAGTTCAGTTCAGTCGCTCAGTCGTGTCCGACTCGTTGCGACCCCATGAATCGCAGCATGCCAGCCCTCCCTGTCCATCACCAACATACACCTAAATGTTTAGGAGAAATTTTTCATGTGATAGCACACTTACAAAAGTGATTATTAACCTAAAGGGAGATGAGATCTTTCGGATGGTCATACATTTTAGCTTTCCTGGTTGTTTTCTTTTTTTCCTTTGACAAAATGAGACCACGTATTCAAATATTAGTTGTGCAATTAAAGTGCTACTTTAAGGCAGCTTCCCTTGACAACTGGGCTCCAAAATCTGACTTGGCCGACTAACACAACAAAGATGTGTAAATAGTTCTATGTGTGATTTCTCATCAGGTGCAACATTTAAAGGTAGAATTACTCTTCCCCTCCCTCTCCTTTCTTTGTGATTTCTTCTAATACCCAGCTTCTAAGGAGGTGGAAGGTAGTGAGTTTAACATAAATACTGGTGCATCCAATGTGCCTCAGCTTCATCCTGGGACCAGACAGCGTTCAGTAAGTGCTGGGCTGACCAGACGGTTTCCTTGTGAGCATACCTGGTAGCAATGTGGAGGGTCAATCCAAGTTGCACAGGTATACCTGTTGCTTTATTTCTCTGATAATCTCTTTTTTCCTCCCTGTGCTAATAAAATCCTTGTGAAATGCTCCCTTTCCTGCCTGTGGTATCATGAATCTACCATGCGGAGGGGCAGAGGTACCCCTAGAATACCAGGGCATAAGAATAGAGATTGTGTAGACAATGCATATTATCATACAGTTATACACAAGTATCATAAAATATTAAAATATTTTAATATGTGTCAGCATCCAAATCAGATTTCGGAGTCCTGAAGCCAACTTTTTGGGTTGGCCAAAAAGTTCGTTTGGGTTCTTTCATAAGATGGTATGGCTGAGCCCTCGTGGGTGGGCCTGAGTGACACCCAGCAGTATCTGAGTGCCACTTGGCATCTTGAAGCATCATGCCAACCTGGATCACCAAACTCTGCACCGTCAGTGACAAAACTAATTCTGAGACAAGAAAGACTGTGAATTCACACACTTGCAGAAAGGAAACCCATCCACTGTCAGCTTCCTTTCAGCAGGGGTTCAAAGATCTTAGGAACGAGAAGAAATTTTACAGAATAAAAGATGGGAACCCCACGACAGTGTCAGATTGACAAGTGTTCTATAATGCTGGGAAATTCGAACTGGGAGAGACTTCCCAATAGGTCTTTCGCTACATTGGACAATCTTTGGTTGTCTGCCTGGGGGCAAGGGAAAGGGCGGGGGTATTTCAGAAGAGGGAGTCTGTTCAATGTCACAGGCTGGGTATGGCCAGTCACTTCCTGGAACAAGTGGGGGATCAATCAGGTGCTGTTTATAGTGATGATGCTGAGATGTTGCCTGTCACGACAAGAAGTTTCCTGGGACTTTTTGCTGTGTACGAAGTAAAAAGCCCCTCATTTGTTTGAACCACATATTTTCAGGTTTCCACTGCATGCAGATTTACAATGACATTGTTTGTGCACCTTGAACTTTCTACACCTGAAGCCTTACACTGCCACACAGCTTTGAGAAACAGAAGCATATAAGTTCCTTTTTGTGTAAGGCAGTTTGAATACCACTTGTTTCTGCCTTGCCTCCTCCAGGAAGTCTTCCTTGCTATCTCTGGCCAGTATTGACCCTCCCTGATTGTCCTACCCACAGTCTGTCTGTGCACTGTGGTCCTCTCTGATGCCCTGGGGTCAGGCTCTTTCATGCTCATGTCCTATTTGTCAAACTGGAATACAAACTCCCTCAGATCAGAAGGAACAGGAAGTTGAGAAGGAAGTGTGCTTTGCAGTTGAATCCTAGCTTGATAACGTGGCTGATGGGCAAAAGACTACCTTCACGAGCTTGTTCCTTTATCAGTGAAATGGGAATGGCAACCATCTACCCCCAGAGGCTGCTGCAGTGGTTTATAGAAATCCCTTCCCCCAGAGTTCTTCAAAGCACTAACTCCCTCTCTCCCTGGAGGGAAGAGTCTGTGTCGTGTGCACACAGCTTCTCCAGAGAGACAGACAGACAGAGGGACAGTGAGAGTAAGAAGAAGAGGGAGAGACAGACAGCACCAGCAGCAAAATTTTCTTAAAGGTCCAGATAGCAGGCATTTATAGATAGCCAATGTTTTAGACCAAGAGGCAAAAATCTAGGACATCACGTAAGCAGTTATATAACCATTCAAATGCAACCATTTAAAAATGTAGACACAATTCTCAGCTGCAGGCCCTACAAGCAGAGGGTGAGGCAGAGCCCAGGGGCCACAGTCAGGCCACCAGGTGGAGAGTGCAGCTCGGGTCTGCGAACTCTCTGGGGCTGAAGCGTGGCTACCCCTGGCTGGATCCTGTCTCCACCCCTAAGCGGCTGTGTGGGCTAGAGTGAGGTATTTTGTCTCTTTGTGCCTCAATTTCCTTATCTGTAAAATGGGGACAGTAATGATAATATCTCCCTCCTGAGACAGTAAATATGTCAATGCATATAAAATGGTTAAAACAGTGTTCTGTGTCCAGGATGTGTTCAATTATTGTTCGCTTCTCAGGTCCAGCATACAGAATGAGAAAGAAAGTCAAAGTGTTGGTAGCTCAGTCTTGTCCCACTCTTTGTGACTCCAAGAACTGAGGAGCCCAGGAGGCTACAGTCCATGGAATTCTCCAGGCAAGAATATGGGACTGGGTTGCCATTCCCTTCTCCAGGGGAATCTTTCCAACACAGGGATCAAACCCCGGTCTCCTACAGTGCAGGCAGATTCTTTACAGTCTGAGCGGCCTGGGAAGCCCAGCACACAGAATGGAGCTACTTAATCCTTTTACAGAGTCTTGGTCTTCGGGGATGCTGATGAGTATTAAGAACATCTTTCCTAAAGATCATGTCTGTGTCCAGTTTGCAGATGTTTCCACAAAAATATCCAGAGCCCAGGGACTCACTATAGGTAGCCTCTGTCCAGGGGCTCTACCTGCGATATCTACAATGAGCAGTGTTGCATAAAAAGGTAAGAAAGGGCCTTCTGACTTTTCCAAAGGCCACTCTGATGGCTGGCTGCCTCAGATCACGTGCACAGCAGAATTCCAGGCTCTGGGTGTTAGAATAGACCTGGGCTGGCTCAGATGTTCTGACAATGGTTTCTGCACATAGGACTGCTGCCCCTTCCCTAGAGTCTCGAGGGCCGGGTGGAGCATGCCCATTTCTAAAAAGCTCTCCCGAGATCAAGGGATGCTGCTGCTGGTGGTCTGGGAGCAGCCTTGAGATCTGTTGCTGTAAGACATCAGAGCCCACTCTCCAGAAGTTGGTGGACATCTCAAGGACAGGCTAAAGCTCTTTGAAGTGACAGTTTCTACCGAAACCCCCACAAAGCTAGCACAGAATCTGATCCCTAAAGAGACTCGGAACCTGTTGCCTTCTCTTCTGTCCCCTGTGACCTCGGCCAGAGCACCAGTGTGTGTGGCTGGATGGTGACCCATCCCCCCATGCAGAGTCAGAGTGATCTCTACACTGGAAACCTCAGTCCAGGACCTCAAAACTGCATTCTAATCCCCGAATCTGTGAAGATACTGCAGGAAGAAACACAATTCAGGCTGTGGGCGGAATGAAGGCTGATAACTGAGCTGACTCTAAGATGGAAAGCTGCTCCTGGGATGCCTTGGTGAGCCCAGTGTCACCACAGGGTCCTTACAAGTGGCAGAAAAAGGAAGAAAAGGAGGATCAGAATGATGATGCCTTGGAGATTTCCCTGGTGGACCAGTGGATCTGAACTTCTAATGGAGGAGGCCTAGGTTCAATCTGTGGTCAGGGAACTAAGATCCCACATACTACAAGTAAGACCAGGTGTGCGGTCAAAGGGATGGATAAATAAAGCGTTGTTAATCACTAAGCTGTGTCTGACTTTTTTGTGACCCTATAGACTATAGCCCACTGAGCTCCTCTGTCCATGGGATTTCTTAAGCAAGAATACTGGAGGGGGTTGCCATTTACTCCTCTAGGGGATCTTCCCCACTAGGGATTGAACTCATATTTCCTGCTTGGCAGGAGGATTCTTTACCACTAAGCCACCTGACTGCTCTCCAAATAAAACAGTAAAATTAAAAAAAAAATAATGCCTCATGAAAAGGACACAACTCATATTTGCTGGCTATGAAGACGGAGGAAGGGTCCATGAGCCAAGAAGTGTGTGCAGCCTCTAGAAGCTGGAAAAGGTGAGAAAATAGGTCTTTCCTTACAGCCTGTAGAAGGAACAGAGCCCTGCAGAGCCCTTGATGTTAGCCCCATGAGACCCACTGTGGACTTCTGACCTCCAGAGCTCTGAGATGATACATCTGTATTGTTTTAGGCCCATCAACTGGAGGTGACCTGTTACAATAGCCCCAGAAAACTCAGAAGCATCTGATGGCTCCTCTTTGTGGTTAAATAAAATCTAAACTTCTCAGTACAGCAGAGGCTGATATCTATGTCTATCTGGACTCCCCTGATTTCACCTGCCCAGCTTGCCCTCCACCTGGACCACACCGACCTGCTTATTCCTCCTCAAAGATGCTTGGCTTGTGGTCACCTGTGCCTGTGTGCTCTCCCCTAGATCTGCACAGAGTAGGCTGTTTTTCATTACCTCCAACACAGCTCACTGAGCACCTGCTACATGCCTGACACTGTTCCAGGCATTGGACAAGCCATAGAGAACGAAAGACAGTTACCATCATCATGGCGCCTACCTTCCAGTAGGTGAAAAGAGGATGCATTTAATGCTGGCTGATGCTAGGAAGGCTGGAGAAAAGAAGTGCATCAAGGCAGGAGCTGAGCTCATGGCCATTCCTGCCCAAGTAGCTCTCACCCTATTCCAGTCAATCTCCCTGGACTCAACCCATTTGACTGTCTTCCTAGTTCTTCTTATTCCCTCCAAAGTGATGCTCATTTATTTGTTGGTTTCTTCATGGCAAATAGATGGGCAACAGTGGAAAGAGTGGCTGACTTTATTTTTCTGGGCTCCAAAATTGCTGCGGATGGTGACTGCAGCCATGAAATTAAAAGATGCTTGCTCCTTGGAAGGAAAGTTATGACTAACCTAGATAGCATATTAAAAAGCAGAGACGTTACTTTGCCAACAAAGATCTGTCTAGTCAAGGCTATGGTTTTTCCAGTAGTCATGTATAGATGTGAGAGTTGGACTATAAAGAAAGCTGAGTGCAGAAATATTGGTGCTTTTGAACTGTGGTGTTGGAGAAGACTCTTGAGAGTCCCTTGGACTGCAAGGAGATCCAACCAGTCCATCCTAAGGGAGATCAGTCCTGGGTGTTCATTGGAAGGACTGACACTAAAGCTGAAACTCCAGTACTTTGATCACCTGTTGTGAAGAGCTGACTCATTGGAAAAGACTCTGATGCTGGGAAAGATTGAGGGCAGGAGGAGAAGGGGACGACAGAGGATGAGATGGCTGGATGGCATCAATGACACAATGGACATGGGTTTGAGTGAACTCCGGGAGTTGGTGATGGACAGGGAGGCCTGACGTGCTGTGATTCATGGGGTCGCAAAGAGTCGGACACAACTGAGCAACTGAACTGAACTGAACTTGCTAAGTGTGTCTCCTCTCCCACTAGACAGGAAAACACATGAAAGAGAGACTTTATCTTCTCTCTCCCCAGCATTTGGGCCGTATCGACCATGGGAGCATTTAGTACATACTTACTGAATGAATGAATGGGTGAGTGCCCTGGGAGCCACAGGTGGCCAGTGCCTGCCTGCCATGAACTAATTCCCCTGTCCTGCCTACATCTCTGATCTTGGTTCCCCTCCATGATTCTCATGGCATGTGCAGGTAGCGAAAGAGCCTGACAAAACCCACTGTGTCCCCCTCCTTCTGGCTGCCAGCACTGACTCTTTTTTTTCAGAGCTCCCTCCTGTGATTTCAGTATCTGGTATGTGTTTAGGCAGCTGCCACTGTTTTCCTCAAGCTACGTGTGAAGCCAACAGTCTGTTAAAAAGTAGAAACAAGATCCTCCCAGTTATGGCTTCAAAAGCAGGGCGACTGAAACAAACAACAGAGAACATACATGGGGGACGCGCCGTCTCGGCTGCGAGGAATGCACCGGCTCAAGCTTCTTGGAGGATGATCAAACCTCCTTCCTGGGGCAGCCCACAAAGCAGCCTTGCTGGCAGTAATAATGAGGCCGGCAGGATGTCCGGACCTTGGCTGTCTTATCGGCAGCATATGCTTCAGAGATGCTGGTTGGAGCCAAGGAGCTCAGACCCAGAGGAACTCTCTCCAGAGGTACAGGGGGCCCCCCTGGTCCTCAGACAAGTGTACGGCAAAGTACAACGTTTAAAAGAAAGATAGGGAGGGCTGGAGGGAGCAAGTGAGGGTGCTAGACAAGGAAAGAGGGAGGAAGGATTACGAAAGGAAGAAGTAAGCTGTCAGTTCTCTGAAATTAGAGGTCCTACATAAAAATGTGTATATATATATATTTTTTAGTTTGGTTTGAAAAGTTAGAATTGGGGGCCATACCAGGCTGGTCTGCCTGCCTGGTAGCTGCTGGCTGGAGCCAGGAAGGAGTTGCCTCCTGGGTGTCTAGGTCACCAAGATGCCCACCTGGCTGGCCCCTGGATCTCTGGCTTGGCCAATCCAGCCTCAGCCCACCCATTCCAGAGGAGGAAAGCTAATCCTGGCCTTCTCTCCCAACCAAATAGATCCTGGACACAGATGCTTTGCCTCAGCCTACGCTCTTAGAAGTGGAGGGGGCTTCCAATGTTCTAGAAGACTTGGCATCCTCTCCAAAGTCCCAGGGCCTGCATGGGAGCTGACTGGCCATGGTGCAGGTGACATTTCTAAGTGCAGCCATCAGGGGATGTGCTCTAGGGGAGCCCAGGAGAGGAAGTCTGTGGACACTTGCAGGCCAAAGGTCAGCAAAGAGTCTGGCCATCCATCCATCTATCCCCATCCTCCAGCTCTGCAGCAACCAGCCTCCGGCGGCCCCCAGTGCTCTCCCGGCAGCACTAGGGGTCTCTCCAGAAGTTTTCATTGTAACGAGTGAAAAGCTATTTGGCACCTTAGAATTACTAGAGGCAAGCACAAAAGAACTCAGAACACTCAAATGCTAAGGGGTAAATGCCTGGGTTTGTTGGCTGTACTTTAAGGAACATGTTTCCCTGAGCTGAGAGATGCTGGGTGCTTGGTTTGCCCAAGCGCCCACATTTTCTCGTGCAGGGACCCCATGTGTGGAATGACAGTGGAGTTATAGTTCAAGAGTGAGTCACTTCTGCCAGGGGGCTCTCTTTCAGGGGCTACCTCTCCATAAGACTGTGTATGATTTAGAGACATCCTTGGCCTAGGAGGGGACCCAAGGGAGAGTCCCCCTCTTCAGCCAAAAGGCAAGTATTGGCCTCCTGGCAGTGGAAGAGATAACTGGTCAAAGAAAGAACTGTGGATTGACCTGGAGAGCTGTCCAGATCAACTGGACAGAACTGAGCTCTAGAAGCAGCACCTGGGGAGGTGGGACAGAACCTACGTGAATGGCCGATTAAAGCCCATCTGGTTAACAACGAGTCTTTTAGGGTTCTAACCTCAGGCTCTGCTAAATAAATGCCCATGAAATAACTGAAGAATAACACACAGCACCCAGGGCTGGGCAGGAGTGGTCCCACCATCTACAGTCCAGCCAGCCAGGGTCAAGCCCTTCTAGACCTGAGGGCTGCAAGCCGTCCAGGAGGAGGTCAACAGTCCTAGCTCAGAATGGGAGACAGGCTGTGAAGACTCCAGCCAGCCTCACCCATGTTCAAACCTCCCCACCTACTCCCATTCTCAGCTGTGAATCAAGCTGCAGATCAGATTTCCTTCTCAAGCTATTTTGTGTGCATTGCATTTTATGCCATGGAGATGCTAGGAAGGATGAGTGCAAGCTTAGTCACTAAGTCATGTCTGACTCTTTGGGGACCCCATGGACTCTAGCCCACCAGGCTCCTCTGTCTGTGGGATTTTTCAGGCAAGATTTCTGGAGTGGGTTGTCAGGAAGTATGGCAGTGCACAAGAGAGGTTCTTACAGCTCCTCTCTGGCTCTGCAACTTCATGGACCTTTTCTTGTTTCCTAACTCCAATTCTCTCATGATAATAAGTGATCTAAAAGGCACCAAAGTGCCCTGATGTTCATTGCAGCACTGTTTACAACAGCCAGGACATGGAAACAACCTAAATGTCCACCCGTGAAGAATGGATAAAGAAGATATGGTACATATACACAATAGAATATCACACAGCCATAAAAAAGGGAACAAAATTGGGTCACTTGTAGAGACGTGGATGGACCTCGAGTCTGTCATACAGAGTGAAGGAAGTCAGAAAAAGAAGAACAAATATTGTATATTAATGCATATGTACGTAACCTGGAAAAAGTGGTATAGACGATCTTATTTTCAAAGCAGAAATAGAGACACAGACATAGAGAACAAGCATATAGATACCAAAGGGGAAAGGGGCAGTGGGATGATTTGGAAATTGGGATTGACATATATACACATTTAACAGTATGTATAAAGTTGGTGACGATCTGTGATATTAATGTACTTTACGATTAGATTGAGTTTTTGTTGCTGTCTCCTTAGTTGTATTTGAAGTAGTGTCAGACATGACTGAGCGACTTCACTTTCACCTTTCACTTTCACACATGGAAGAAGGAAAGTGCTCCAGTGCTCTTGTCTGGAGAATCCCAAGGACAGGGGAGCCTACTGGGCTGCCGTCTAGGGGGTTGCACAGAGTTGGACATGACTGAAGCAGCTTAGCAGCAGCATAAAGTTGGTAAGTAATGAGAAGCGACTGTATAGCACAGGGAAATACTCAGGGCTTTGTAGTGATCTCAGTGGGCATGCGTGTGTGTGTGGTCAGTCATTTCCAACTCTTTGAAATCCCTATAACAGGAAGGAGATTAAAAAAGGAGGGGATATATAAATATATATATATATATATATATATGTATACATATAACCGAATCATTTTGCTGTACATCAGAAACTGACACTATTGTAAAGCAACTATATTTCAATAAAATATTTAAAAAAATAAAAGTTCTGAAGTGAATCTTTAAATGTATCCTGCATAAAATGGAGTTGTGATTTTGTATGTATCATAAACAGCATATGGCCTGGATATGCTTATAGTGGTGCTGACTTTAATTGAATAAGAACAAAATTCCGGTGGGAAATAAAAATCGGATGATGGGTGATCATGCATCAGGAATTGGTATTTGTGTTTCTAAGGTTTTGATAATCCCTCTAGGATTATAAGTGATTGTGAAGTGGTTAATCCTCCTAGAATTATCAAAATGGGCAGAAGAGGTCAAGAGGTACAAACTCAAAGTTAAATAAGAACTGAAGTTATAATGTACAGTGTGGTGACTATAGTTAATATACTGTGTTGTATATTTAAAGTTACTGTGGTCATGAATGGATGTGAGAGTTGGACTGTGAAGAAGGCTGAGTGCCGAAGAATTGATGCCTTTGAACTGTGGTGTTGGAGAAGACTCTTGAGAGTCCCTTGGACTGCAAGAAGATCCAACCAGTCCATTCTGAAGATCAGCCCTGAGATTTCTTTGGAAGGAATGATGCTAAAGCTGAAACTCCAGTACTTTGGCCACCTGATGCGAAGAACCGACTCACTGGAAAATACTTTGATGCTGGGAGGGACTGAGGGCAGGAGGAGAAGGGGATGACAGAAGATGAGATGGCTGAATGGCATCACTGACTCGATGGACGTGAGTCTGAGTGAACTCTGGGAGTTGGTGATGGACAGGGAGGCCTGGTGTGCTGCGATTCATGGGGGTAGCAAAGAGTTGGATACGACTGAGCGACTGAACTGAACTGAACTGAACTGAACTGAAGAGAATAGATCTTCAAAGTTCTCACTACAAGAAAAAAATGTTGTAACTATGTGTGGTGATGGATGTTAACTAGACTTAGCGTGGTCATCATTTCATAATATACAAATATTGAATCATCATGCTATATCTTGAAATGAATATATTTATAAGTCAATTACATCTCAATTACAAAAAACTCTTAGGTGTTGTTATCTCCATTTTACAGGTGGGAACAGTGAGGCTGAGAGGTTAATTAACATTTAGCCATATAGGATTCCAAACTGAGATCCACCTAAATTCCACATCTAAGCCCTTTTTATGATATTCTGCTACCTGAAACTGTAAAAACTTGAAGAAGCAGCCCTTAAGGGGTCTCAGATATCTCCAGAAAAAGTGAGAAAAAATCAAGAAGGCAGGCTGTGTCCTGCTTCTTGCCTGTCTGAGCCAGCCTCTGGAGACATGAATAGCTCAGGTGACTGTAAAGGTGTTAGGTGCTGGATGGAGTCGTCTGCAGGGTGGTTACTGAGGGTTGCATTCACATGGCATTTGGCATTAGGCTGGTTAAGTATCAGTTGTGTGTGTCAGAGAAGTGGGGGTGGTTGGTGGCCATCACGAGAGAATGGAGGAAGATGAAGGCCCCTCACTTATCTCTGGTGCCACCACTGTGAAGGGGTGGGGGTGAAGTGAATATCCATCTACTCAATGAGGCCTGATCAGATGTACCCAGAAGTCTCTAGAAATACAGGGAAAAGTCAGAACTGCACAAGATGAACTCAGAAGAATAAAGACCTCCCGCATCATTCTGTGATTTCAGGAGATCCTGGGGGAACTCCTGTAACAAGGAATCCTGACTCACGTCCCCCACATGGGGCCTCATGGAAGTGATGGGAAGGCCATCAGATACTGGACCCCAGGCTCACCTCTCTCGGAGTCACAGAAACTTTAGTGTCTGATCTCTGACACTGGAGATGAGGATGCCTCTGCTAACCACTGAAAGGAGTCTTTAAAAGCTCTTAAGCCCTCTTTCCATGAAGGTGAAAGTCGCGGCCAGAATACTGGAGAGGCCAGTTGTTCCCTTCTCCAAGGGATCTGCCCAGCCCAGGGATCGAACCCAGGTATCCCACACTGCAGGAGGATTCTTTACCAGCTAAGCCATCATGGAAGCCCAAGAATACTAGGTGGGTAGTCTATCCCTTCTCCAGGGGATCTTCCCAGAAATTGACCCTAGGTCTCCTGGGATTCTAAAGGTGGATTCTTTACCAGCTGAGCTACAAGGGAAGCCCCCTCTTCCCACGATGGAAACCAAATAGCACAAGTCCTGCAGACACAATCACCAAGACAAGTTCCTCAGACACCCACCCAGACCACATCACAGCACTGCCTGTCCCCACCAGGGTCTACAGAAGGGGTGTCCATTCCACCTCCTCTCGCACTCATAACCAGGGCCCAGGTCAAGCACCTACAACCAATGACTTGAGTTAATCAACTCACGATTTACTCTCTAAACTGCTTCCTTCATCTTCCAAGAAGAAAAAGGCCAGATTTCAGTCCCTGCGATAATAATAATTTAGGTCACTCATCCTATTTTTCCTTTGTTCCCTTTTCTAGAAACTGATTGCCTTCTTTTGTGTTGTTAGTTTAAATAAAAATTTTTTTCTTTATTTTTTTTCCTGTTTTTTAACTGATCAGCTTAGCGAAAATCCCCGCCTTGGTATTAGCGACGGGGACCACAGTAGCTAAACAGACGCTAGTTCTCTTAATAGTGTAAAATGCAGAGTTACTCAGATAATCCCTAAGCAGTCCAACATGGAGACATTTCTCAGTGAAAAGCGTGTGTTTGCAGCACCAGGGTTCCTGAAAGCAGAGTAGAACTTGGTGAGCTGTTGGAAAAGCAAAGTGGGTTAAGTTTTCTCATCCCCAAGCTTCAGACTCCTTGTGTTAATTGCATCTATTTACGGGAAAGTATTTGTCTGGAAAAACTCATTCAAGTAGCATCTAAAAATACTGATGGTCCCCTGCCTGCAAAGACAAGGCTGTGGGAGGGAGAAATAGAAATCCCTGGGGGCGGAGAGATAAATTCAGGAATGATAAAATTATTAGGAAACCAGAGGGACTTTGTGTCACTAATCTGACCTGCCTTTATCCTGCTCTGAATCCAGGGACCCACAGGGGTTCCCAGTGGGGTGGCCAGAGGCTGAACACCATGGGAACCGGCTCAAGCATCCATCAAGCTGGGTGAGTGGAGCAAGTGCCCCTGTGAGCCCCGCCAGGGCCCAGGTCAGGCTTCTGTGTTGTGTCTGTTTCACTGCTTATGGAAACGCATGGGCAGATGGTATTGGGCACGCTAAAAGTGCACCTACTCCATGATCCACTTCTCAGTTTCTGCCCTAGCGAAAGACATGCACATGTGCATATGCACACACAAATACACAGGCCGTGTGTGTGTGTGTGTGTGTGTGTGTGTGTGTGTGCTTCCCTTGTGGTTCAGCTGGTAAAGAATCGCCTGCCACGTGGGAGACCTGGGTTTGATCCCTGGGTTGGGAAGATCCCCTGGAGAAGGGAAAGGCTACCCACTCCAGTATTCTGGCAGAGTCAGACACAACTAAGTAACTTTCACTTTATATATATATACATACACGCACACATATATATGTGTGTGTGTGTGTGTGTGTGTATGGTTAGCAAAAAGTTCACTTGACATTTTCCATAACATCTTACACAAAACTGCAAATGAAATCTTAGGTCAACCCAAAACCTACATATACACTTATACACACATACATAGATATATACATAGATATATACACTCACACTTACTGACACATATACACATACACACATATGCACATAAACACACATACAGATAAACACACACAATATATATACATATACACACATACATATACACGTACATACATATTTTCCTGGTGGCTCAGATGTAAAGTGCCTGCCTGCAATGCAGAAGACCTGGGGTTCAATCCCTGGGTTGGTAAGATCCCCTGGAGAAGGAAATGGCAACCCACTCCAGTATTCTTGCCTGGAAAAATCCCATGGACAGCGGAGCCTGGTAGGCTACAGTCCATGGGGTCACAAAGAGTTGGACACAACTGAGGGACTTCACATACATAGAACACTCAACATTCAGAAAACTAAGATCATGGCATCTGGTCCCACCATTTCATGGCAAATAGATGGGGAAACAATGGAAACAGTGAGAGACTTTATTTTGGGAGCTCAAAAATCACTGCAGATAGTGACTGCAGCTATTAAATTAAAATAAGCTTGCTCCTTGGAAGAAAAGCTATGACCAACCTAGACAGCAAATTAAAAAGCAGAGACATTACTTTGCCAACAAAGGTCCATCTAGTCAAAGCTATGGTTTTTCCAGTAGTCATGTATGGATGTGAGAGGTGGACTATAAAGAAAGCTGAGTGCTGAAGAATTGATGCTTTTGAACTATGGTGTTGGAGACGATTCTTGAGAGTCTCTTGTATGGCAAAGAGATCAAACCAGTCAATCCTAAAGGAATTCAGTCCTGGATGTTCATTGGAAGGACTGATGCTGAAGCAGAAACTCCAACACTTTGGCCACCTGATGCGAAGAACTGACTCATTGGAAAAGACCCTGATGCTGGGAAAGATTGAAGGTGGGAGGAGAAGGGGATGACATAGGGTGAGATGGCTGGATGGCATCACCTACTCAATGGACACGAGTCTGAGCAAGCTCCGGGAGTTGGTGATGGACATGGAGGCCTGGCATGCTTCAGTCCATGGGGTCGCAAAGAGTCAGACATGACTGAGGACTGAACTGACCTGACTGATGTGAGTGCATACATGTGCATGTATGCATATGTTCTGTAAGTGTGTGAATATTTGCTGTGTTCAGTTCAGTTCCGTCCCTCAGTCATGTCTTGACTCCTTGCAACCCCATAGACTGCAGCACACCAGGCCTCCCTGTCCATCATCAGCTCCTAGAGCTTGTTCTGACTCATGTCCATTGAGTAGATGATGCCATCCAACCATCTCACCCTGTGTCATCTCCTTCTCCTCCCACCTTCAATCTTTCCCAGCATCAGGGTCTTTTCCAATGAGTCAGTTCTTCGCATCAGGTGGCCAAAGTGTTGGAGTTTCTGCTTCAGCATCAGTCCTTCCAATGAATATTCAGGACTGATTTACTTTAGGATGGATTGGTTGGATCTCCTTGCAGTCCAATGCACACACAAACACAAATACAAATACATAAACATATATATTCATACACTTATACACACAAATATACATATACATGCATAGATACACACATGCCACACGCATCAGGGAAAATGTGCAAAGAGGTTCACTCTTACATGTTTTAGTACAAAATTAGAAATGGCCTCCTATCAACAGGAGCAAGATGGCTAAAATATAATTTTTTGTGCAAAGAAATACCATTGATTAGTTAAAAGGAAGAACCTTGAAACAGTAATGGTGACATACTGGTGATTATTAAAGCTGAAGGATGAATTCATGGGAATTCATTATATGATTCTCTCTTTTTTGTATATGTTTGAAAACTTCCCATAATCAAATGTTAACTTAAAAAGTAATAAAAAGAATGACTTGGGTCTTTGCTTTCTGTCCAGGACATTAGCTACCAGCCAGCCACATGTAGCTACTGAAATTTATATTTGCCAAAATTAGATAAAATTAAAAATTCATTTCCCCTTGCCATATTGCCAGCACTCAGTGGTCATACCCACTATTGTGGCAGTTCCGATGGCCATCATATTAAAAAATATCTTGAGTTTAAAGAACAATGAAAAATGGTGTGTACCATATGGTGGCTTTTGTGTACGTTTTCAAAACTCAGAAAATCACACTGCATTTTCTCATGGGCATGGATCTGTGGAGGTGCAAAGTGTGAAGGGGGTCTGGGGTTCACGACAAGCTCAAAACAGTGGATTCCTTTGCCCAAGGAGAGGCTGCTTGCCATATCCTGGAGTGGCAGCAGGTTGCTAAGCAACGGGCAACTAGCTTAGCCATTACGGTATTAACGCATTATTTGTGTTCCTAAAAACAAAGTTAAAAATGAATACCGAAGACAAGAAAAGATGTGTCTGAGTGTGTGTGTGAGGGGGGTGCGG
>SJYC01035964.1:0-14423 GCA_006408675.1 Madoqua kirkii
TCAGGACAGTTCCCTCTTTGCAGCCACCCCCCCACCCCGAGCCCCCAACCCCCTCCACCAAGGCAGGTGCCCTTTCCTTGTACAAAGTGGTGATTCCATCACTTTTCACTGCTTTCCAAAGGCAAGGGAAGTTTCTGAGAAGTGCTCTCTTTGAGCCACTGAAGTTTGTGTCTTGCCCCTGGCGCTCTTTCAAGCTGACAGATGTCATCTCCTTCTGAGATGCTCTTTGTGTCTGTCCTGGTATTAAGCCCCCTCCAGCCTCCCAGCTGGGAAAGCTCCTTCTCCGATATGTCTCTGCCGAGCCTGCCCTGTGATTACAGCCTGCGATGGGGGTTTCAAAATGGACTACATGGGAACACAATTTAAAAAACAGTGGATATATGTCTATGTGTAACTGACTTGCTTTGCTGCATACCAGAAACTATTGATAGGGTTTCTTCCATAGCTCAGAGGGTAAAGTAGCTGACTGCAACACAGGAGATGGCTGTGAGTTTAGTCCCTGGGTCTGGAAGATCCCCTGGAAGAGGAGATGGCAACCCACTCCAGTATTTTTGCAGAAACTATTGATAACACAACATTGTAAATCAAATATACGTCAATTAAAAAATGATTTTAAAAATGCAAGGGGGTTCCCTGGTGGCTACATGGTGAAGAATCCACCTGCCAGTGCAGGAGACAGGGATTTGATCCCTGGTCTGGGAAGATCCCATATGCTGCAGAGCAGTTAGGCCTGTGTGCCACAACTAATGAGCCTGTGCTCCAGAGCACAATTTTGAGCCCACATACCCTAGAGCCTGTGCTCCACAGCAAGAGAAGCCACCTCAGTGAGAAGCCAGCACACTGTAACTAGACAGTAGCCCCGCTAGCCACAACTAGAGAAAGGTCCATGCAGCAACTTAAACCCAGCCAAAAATAAATAAATTAAAAAAATTTTTTAATGTAGGTACTCCTCTGATGGTCCAGTAGCTATGATGCTGTGCTCCCAATGCAGGGGACCCAGGTTCCATCCCTGGTCAGGGGACTAGACCCCACACGCTGCAGCTAAAGATCCTGCATGCCACACCTAAACTTGGCATAGCCAAATAAATAAAGAAATTTTTAAAATGTAGTCTAGTCATAAAATGAAATACTAGTCTGTCATGAATAAAGTTCTGACACATGCTCCAATATGGATGAAGCTTGAAAACATTTTGCTGCACGAAAAAGACTCACAAAAGAGACCTCATTCTCTCAATGTCCAAATCAGGGAAATCTAAATATATGGAAAATAGGGTAGTGGTTGCTTAGGGCTGGGAGACGGGGAGTAGGGGGTGACAATAAAGGTTAATAGGCAATTCTTTGAGGTGACAAAAATCTAAAAGTGACTGCGGTGATGTTGCAAATATTCTAAAAACCACGGGGTTAGAAGCTTTACCCAGCTGAATTGCGTGGTACGCAGATGCACCTCGATAAAGTAGTAAATAAATGGAATTGGAAAAAATTTTTAAAAAGCAGCATTTCCCAGGCAGGAGACCCTAGCAGTTACTCTCTGGAAGGGCTGAAAAGGGGTAGACTTCCTTTCTCACAACCACACGTCTGCTGTTGTGATTGTAAGCCATTTCACAAGAGAGCACTCACAACAGACCAGCTGGAGCTGTTTCTCTGCAGTGATTCAAGTGACCCCCGGCCCCGCCCCCATCCTGAGTACATGTGTTCAGCATCATCAGTTTTACTTTTCTTTGAAATTTCTTACTCTATGGACTGGAGAAGGCAAAACCAGGTAGGGCTGGTGGAACTCTTCAACCTGACTGCACTGGATACACAGCCAACCTTCTGACTCACAGATTCCGTATTCCTGAGTGCCCCACTCACTGAAGTTCATTTGCAGAGTCAAAATCAACCATTGAGGTGCTTTCACAATCATTTGCAGAAAAGACCAAGTGGAGAAAACTTTGAATTCTCAGGTTCCCAGCTGAGGTCTGAACTGATGCTTTGCCTTCTGTTTTAGTTCTCAGACTGAACTTAAACAAATGGACTTTCACGGTCAACTTAATGTTAAGGTTTTTTTCCAACTTTTTGTCCTTTGTGTTGCTACTTCCACTGTTTAAAATGACAGGAGACTTTCCCATGGTCCAGTGGCTGGGACTCTGTGCTCCCAATGCAGGGGGCCAGGGTTCAATCCCTGGTCAGGGAACTAGATCCCACAAGCTGCAACTAAAGACTCCACATGCTATAGCAAGGATCAAGGATCCCATACGCTGTGGCTGAGACCTGATGTAGCCAAATAAATGAAAAAATATACACGTTTTTAAAAGGCATACTGCTGAAGTGCTGGCTAGCGTCTCCAAGTGCAAGAACGCTGTGACACACCTTATAGGGAAAACACGCATGTTAGACACACTTTATTCAAGCGTGAGTTATGCTGTTGGCTCTGAGTTCCATGTCAATAAATTCACAATATATATTAAATCAGGTGTCTTGAAACAGAAACACATGTCAAATCAGGTTATATATTGATTGGTTGACTAAGATGCTGTGACCAGAGGCTCACAGAACCTGACCCCATAGTGTTTCCTTCCAGCAGTGGATAGTATTCACTAATTCAGTGTTCACGGCCACTTTTGAGAACAGAGCTACTGTGAATAATAAGCATGATGAGAATCGACTGTATTTCTCACTGTACTCTGCCTTAGAAAAGAGAAGCTGAAATATCACATTTTGGTACCATAGTATTTAAAACCTTGTGGCCTGTTTCTTAGTGTGAATGAATGATACACAGTGCGTTATGGATCTTGTGTGGAAGAAACAGTTCAAGAAATGGGAGGGGAAAAGGAAGGGAAATTCACATTTACATAAAATCCGCTCTAACACTTGATAGAGATTCTCTAAATATGTCTTGTTTTTTGTCTATTTTGTTTTGTTTCTGGTTTGGCTGAGCTGGGTCTTTGTTGAGCTGAGCAGGATTAGTTGCCCCGTAGCAGGTGGGATCTTAGTTCTCCAACCTGGGATCAGCCCCTTAATTGGAAGTCAGATTCCTAACCACGGGACCACCAGGGAAGTCCCAAGGATTCTCTGATTTTGAAGCCAAGCAGATCCTTCCTAGGGACAGAGCTCACCTCCCCCTCTCCCTATCCTATGTCCCCGGACTCTTGTTTGTAGAAAAGCTTTAACCCTCTAGGCCTTCTCGTAGTTCCAAAGAGGAAATATAATCAGAGAAATGAGAAAATGCATAAACAAAGGAAAAATGTCAAGAAAAACAAACAGTATTAGTTTAGCTATTCAACAAAGTCAGGAACTTTTAGTTTCCCCTTTAAGAGCTATGGATAATATCCTGAGCCATACTTCTGAGTTGTTTTACAGATACTGAACCTCCCACCAGGTAGAGGACGTTGACTGCATGCTGACCATCAGCACGCAGACCTCAGACAGTTAGAACCACAAGTTGATGTATGAGATTCCTGAAAAAGCACTCTGTTATGTCACCACCAACCAATCAGAGAATTGTGCACAAGCTGACCATTCACCCTGAGATCCACTCCCTCAACTCCTAATGTTACCTTTAAAAACTTACTACAAGCCATCCAAGAGTTTAGATCTGAGCATGAGTTGCCCATTCTCCTTGCTTGATGTCTGCAATAAACGCTGTACCTTCCTTCATTGCAACCGAGTATCAGTAGATTGGCTTTGCTGTGCAACAGATGAGTGGACCCATGTTTGATTTAGTAACAATTTAATTCACATCCCCATCTCATGATGGGGTACCCTCACCCCTCAGACCTGCCTTCCACGCTTAGTGGAAGCAACTACTGTGTGCCAAGCATTGCTCTAGACACCAAAGTTATAACAGTGAAGAAAACAACAAAAAAATCTGCCTTTCTGGAGCTTCCTTTGCGTTGGGAGAACAAAATAATAAGCATATAAATAACAGGTAGCAGGTAAGAATCTGATAAATGCTGTGGAGTATGATAAGGACTAGCAGAAGGACAGGAAGCTGGTATAATCTTGATAGGATGATCAGAGAAGATCTCACTGAGAAAAAGATTTGAAGGAAGCAGATTTCACAGATAAGGAAATTGAGGTCTGCTGAAATTAAGTTCTTGGGTTCATCAGAGGCAGGGCTATGAAAGCAAAACCACTTCACAGGCTGGCTGACTTTATACTCCTGCCTGTTGTAATAAACACACCAGTTCACAGCACAGTGTACACTCCTGGTACTAAGTATGGAGCTGAGTTCTACTCTGACCCCATTAGAGTATATTTCCCTTTGTAGGTTGTACAGTGGGTTGAATGGTAGCTCCCCCCCAAAAATATGTCTACTTCCAAACCCCATACCTTATGATCTGACTTTATTGCCTTAGAAAAGGGGTCTTTGCAGGTGGGATCTAGTTAAGGGTTTTGCGACAAGACCATCTGGATTGAGAGTAAACTCATTTTTTATAAATTTTAGATACTTAATAAAAGCTTATGGAAATATTCAGATATCATAAAAATTAGTCCCTTTTAAATTATACAATTCAGTGCTTTGTACTATATTTACAGAGTTGTGCAGTCATCAATATTATTTTTAGAACATTTTTATCATCCCAAAATGAAACTGCATATTCATGAACAATCACTCACCATTTCCCCCATTCTCCTTGAGCCCTAGACAACCACTAATCCACAGACTGTCTCCATAGATTACATTTCTAAATTCCTTTAATCCAGTGATTAGTATCCTTTTAAGAGACAGAAGAGAAGACACAGAGATAGGAGGGCCAAGAAGACGGAGGCAGAGATGGGAGTGGTATGGCCACAGGTCAAGGAATGCCAGGAGGTACCAGAAGTTGGATGGGGCAAGAAGGATCCTCTCCTAGAGTTTCCAGAGAAAAGAGGGTTTAGATTTCTGGCCTCCAGAACAGTAAGAGAATAACCATCTGTTGTTTTAACCCACCCAGTTTATAGTCATTTGTTAGAGGAGTCTTCCAAAACTCACATAGGTTGTAAAACACCTCACAAAGAAAAACCAGTTGAAACCACCCTAACTGTGTGGGCTGGTTGATCAAAGCAGATAAAAGACAGACACAGGGGCTGTTGCTCAGCTAGTCTGTATAAACATCACCCAGGAAATTCATCTCTCTTTCTCCCCACCACCTACCCTTCAACCCACATCTTTCCTTTTCTCAACAATCAAGAGCCTGACTCTGTATGAAGATATGGTACGTGCATGGCATGTGATACACAGCTCCAAGAAGCAACACGGTCCAGCATCTCTCACATTTCCCAGGGTCCAGAGCAGATGGAAATCAAGTCACTGTTTGTGTCTCATGAACTGGTTCTCATCCTACTTGCAAATCTGGAGAAATCAGCATCTCTATGACAACTCCTTTCACCAGCAGCAATGACTTAGAGAGAGAGATGCCTTAATAGCATCAGATAGCGCTTTGATGAGGACATCCTTGAAACTGTGTTCTCCTGTCAAAAATTGAGTGATGTGAAATATACTGTTTTATGGAATCTTGATCTTGTCTCTGGGTAACAAAGGTGTAAATGAACAGATGTACCTAATGCTTTTTTCTAAGATTTTTTTATGTGGACCATTTTTTGAGTCTTTTGAATCTGTTAAAATACTGCCTCTGTTTTATATTAACTCCCCGACCAGAGATCAAACCTGCACGTCTTGCACTGGAAGGCGAAGTCTTGACCACTGAACTGCCAGGGAAGTCCTTACATAATGCTTTCTTATTTTTAAAATCCTGTTATCTTTTCAAATCTCCAAGGTTTGTTTGTTTTTTTTTTTTTTTAATGCGTATAGTAACAACTCTAAAAGGCTGGCTAAACAGCTTAGATTCCTGGATCCATGCTGAATGCATTCATGCCTCGCAAGTCCAGCTGGATCTCACATAAGCACAGATAACTCATCCATGGAAATGATGCGGGCAGAGGGGAAATCTGAGTCATAAAGTTGGAGACATTAGAACTCAGAGTTGCCCTCACACCTCGAAGTGCCAGCTTGAGAGAAGGAACAATGCTATTCTCGAAAGAAAATAAAGATTCCAGAGAAATGTTGATTAAAATCTACATTACGATTATTTAGGAACCTGAACTGTTCAATCTAAGTGCCTTTTCTACTTCAGGGATTAACAGTGAGGAGCTGGCAAGTGGAATATAGAACGTTGGTTTGCAAACATTTGGGGGTGTGCCCACCATTTGCAGGCTTCCCAGGTGGCACTAATGGTAAAGAACCCACCTGCCAATACAGGTAGACTTAAGAGACAGGTTCGATCCCTGGGTTGGGAAGATCCCCTAGAGGAGGGGATGGCAACTCATTCCAGTATTCTTGCCTGGAAAATTCCATGGACAGAGGAGCCTGGAGGGCTGCAGTCCATAGGGTTTCAAAGAGTTGGACACAACTGAAGCAACTTAGCATGTACACATGCTCACCATTTGAAAATCTGAAACATTTTCATCCTGAATGGGACACGCACACACACACACACACACACACACACACACACACGCATAAATTCATGTAAGCAAAATGAAATTTTCATAAAGTCAGTGTTAAATGCTTCCTATGCTACTGCAATATATTCCGTTACATTTGGTTCCCTTTCATCCCACGCTATTCTAATTCTTTTATTCAAAATTACCCACTAAAATGATCTCACCTCCTTCCAAAGGGTCATCACTTACAATTTGAAAAAGACCAGTCAATCGTGAAGTGGCATCCTATCTTATATGGTACATAGATTTTATAGTTAGCTTGTAAGGCAAAAACACACAGTCAAATATATCCTTGGAGAAAGTCTCAGGAAAGCATCATGGCAGAGAATAATACAAAATTTCTTAGTTTAATGGGTGCAGCAGTTTCTCCCTTGAGCTTCAGAGAAATAGATGTTTCTAAGTTGAATGCCTTAGAGTGGTCAGCAGGTTTGGGGATCATGCATCTTTATGCAGTAAACTCACATGATAAGAAATGCTGCAGGATTATTTAAAATGGAGGACCAACAAGGACTTACTATAGAGCACAGGAACTCTGCTCAGTGTTATGTGGCAGCCTAGATGGCAGGGGAGTTTGGGGGAAAATGGATATATGTATATGTACGGCAGAGTCCCTTTGCTGTTCATTGCTAATTAGCTATATGCCAATATAAAATAAAAAGATTTTAGAAAACGCAGCTGAGCAGAGAATGATGGGAGGAGGAGAGACTGGCATTTCATGCGCACCTCAGGGCATGTGCCCACGAGCACAGCAGCCAAGGGAATCACCCTTTTCCTAGGTTTCCTGTGGTCGATATGAAATGACACCAAGCTTTTATAAGTTATGTTTTCTCATCTGTGAAATAAGCATTCATTCATCCTACCAGGTTTTTGGAATGCCTCCTATCATCAAAGCACGGTTTAGCTTTAAAATTTCCAATAGCCTCTAAATCATGTCACAATTTGATCAATTGTAAATTGAGTCACATACTGACACACAACTCTTGAGACCTCCGGAATCTGAGTGTTTATCTCATGCTTCAAGTTCATGAGCTTTTCATTTCCTCAATTCTTTAAGTCCATGACCCTTATTTTCCCTTTATAATAGCAAATTTCACATGATTCTTTGATATCTGATGTTGATACTTAACCAAACAAAGGCTTTTTCCCTATTAAGACCCTGAGGGACAACATGGGTGCATTAGAGAGATGCAAATCGAAAGCACACTGAGGTACCACCTCACACCAGTCACAATGGCCATCACCACCAAGTCTACAAGGAACAAAAGCCGGAGAGGGTGTGGAGAAAGGGGAACCCTCCTACACTGTTGGTGGGAACGTGAATTGGGGCAGGCACTATGGAGAACGGCATAGAGGTTCCTCAGAAAGCTAAAAATAGAGTCACCATGATTCTGCAACCCCACTCCTGGGTATATACTCAGCAAAGACAAAAACTGGTATTCAAATAGATACATGCATCCCACTGTTCACAGCAGCTTACAATAACTAAGATATGGCAGTAATCTAAACATCCATCAAGAGATGCATGGATAAAGAAGATGCAGCGTGTGTGTGTATGTGTGTGTGTCTGTGTCTGTGTCTGTGTATGCATAATGGGATATTATTCAGCCATAAAAAGAATGAAGTATTGCCATTTGCAGCTACATGATGGACCTACAGATTATCATACTGACTGAAACAGGTCAAAGAGAGAAAGACAAATATTATATAATATCACTTATATTGGAATCTAAAAAATGATACAAACGAATGTACTTAAAAAACAGGAAAAAGACTCACAGACATAGAAGAAAAACTTACAGTTGTCAAAGAAGAATGGAGGGTGGAGAGGTATAAATTAGGAATACAGGATTAACAGATACACATCCCTATATACAAAATAGATAAAACAATAAAGATTTACTGTATAATGCAGGGAACAATACTCAATATCTTGTTATATTCTATAACGGAAAAGAACCTACAAAAATAATATACATAACTGAATTGCTTTGCTGTACACCTGAAACACAATACTGTAAAACAACCTTTTTTTAAAAAAAGAGCTTGAATGAATAATCAAAAAAATTTTACTGTGAGACAAGTAGAAAAGTTTCAGAGTATTATCCCACCATCCCAGAACATGTTCTATCAGCAGTTTCAAAATTTAGACCCTGAGACCTTCATAAATCAGAGGAAGAAAAATAATCTCTCCGATGCACCTGGCTACTTGGAGTCCAGGAAATAATTAGGGCAGGCTCTCCCAGTATTTCTTTGGTTTGCTTCCTTCTAAAAATCCTTAACTTATGATTTCAAACATTCTCTTAGTGATTACAGTTTGCTGATGATTAACAGCTGCAAAGTCATCACTATCTTCTTAAGCCTGTTCCAAAGGAAAAGGCAGAAAGCAGAACAAACCCGCAGTAACTGCTCCCCCCTTAAAAGCCCAAAGCTCCCCGCTGCACTTGGAATAAAATCCAAACTTCTTCTTGCGGCCTCCAAGGTCCTACATGGTGTGGCCTTTGCCTAGTACTCTCTCCAGACCTAGTGGTCACCGTTTTTTCTCAGACACACCATTCTCATTCATGTCTCAATCCACTTTTGCTTCCATCACCTTTTCTTGGAACTTCACACACACACACACACACGTTCATTTAAATGCCGGGTTCCCGCACTTGGTTTGGATCTACGTTCACTGTTCATCTCCTGAAGCACAGAAGGTTGAATTATGTCTCCTGAAAAGATACATCCAAGTCCTAAGTCTTGGTTCTGTGAAATTGACCTTATCTAGAAGCAGGATCTTTGTAGATATAATTAGTTCATGATCTCAATATGAAATCATCCTAGAGGTAGGGGTAAGCTCTAAATCTGAAGACTGGCTTCCGTATCAGAGGATGGAGAGGGATTTCTGAAACACATAGACACAGGGGAGAAACACAGATGAGAGGGCCAGGGTGAAGAAAGGGTCAGAGATGGGACTGATGTGGACACAAGCCAAGGACCACTGGTAACTGCCAGAAACTGGGAGCCAGGCCTGGAAAGAATGTTCTTGCAGTCTCTAGAAGGAACCACCCTGCCAACACCTTGAGTTCAGATTCTTGGTCTCCAGACATTTCTTGTGCTTTAAGACATCAAGTAATTGGCCATGGTGGGCCCAGGAAATGTACCTGGGGAGATTTCTCTTAAATTCTCAACTAGACACCACACTCACCTCCCTCAGTCAAATTCCACTCCACCTAGAGATTTTCAGTCAGGGAAATTCTGTTCCCCAGAGGACATCCGGCAAGATCTGAAGGCATTTTTAGTTGGAGCAATGGGGAGGATGATCCTGACATCCAGTTGGCAGAGGCCAGGAATTCTGCTCATCATCTCACCATGCACAGAACAGAATCAAGAATCTGTTCAACAAAGAATCAAATAGCCAAAGGTCAACAGTGCCAAGGCTGAGAAACCCTGTTCTAATCCCTTACAGTCCTTTATTTTTTGTATCCTTATCTCTGTATGATGGGTCTTGTGTGGTTTTCTGTTTATTGGTTCACTCCATCTTTTCAGACAGAAGATAAGCTCTGAACAGCAGGGACTGTGCACTGCTTCCCATGACATTCCAGGGGCCTAAAACAGCACTTGGCATAAAGGTGCTCAGGAGATACTGGACGAATGAATGACAGCCCATAAGCAGCAAATGGCTCAAGTCAACCCACCATGCAAATCCAAATTGTAAATGCTGGCTATTCATCCCACACTCACCTGTGAACCCTTCACTGTGGTGAACAATTAGATCCACTTTTGTAGGTACACCCTAGGGCCCAAATCTGAGGGACATCACCAGCAAAACCCAAGGGGCAACAAAATCCAAATCCTGGGAGTTCTTCTTGACTCTTCTCGTTCCCTCATCACATTAATCAGCAGGTTTTGGAAGTTTATTTCTTACTATGTCACTGTGGTGTTGGAGAAGACTCTTGAGAGTCCCTTGGGTAACAAGATCAAACCAGTCAATCCTAAAGAAAATCAACCCTGATATTCATTGGAAGGACTGATGCTGAAGCTGAAGCTCCAATACTCTGGTCATCTGATGTGAAGGGCTGACTCATCAGAAAAGTCCTGATGCTGGGAAAGACTGAAGGAAGAGAAGGGGACAACAGAGGATGAGATGGTTGGTTGGCATCACTGACTCAATGGACATGAGTTCAAGCAGTCTCCAGGAGACGATGAAGGACAGGGAAGCTTGGTGTGCTATAGTTCATGGGTCACAAAGAGCTGGATACAACTGAGCAACTGAACAACAACAACTTGTGTCACATGCCAATTTAACAGTGTCCCAGTCTGAGTTCTGGAGAAGGCAATGGCACCCCAACTCCAGTACTCTTGCCTGGAAAATCCCATGGATGGAGGAGCCTGGTAGGCTGCAGTCCATGGGGTCGCTGAGAGTTGGACACGACTCAGTGACTTCACTTTCACTTTTCACTTTCATGTATTGGAGAAGGAAATGGTTAACCCACTCCAGTGTACTTGCCTGGAGAATCCCAGGGACAGGGAGCCTGGTGGGCTGCCGTCTGTGGGGTTGCACAGAGTCAGACACAACTGAAGTGACTTAGCAGCAGCAGCAGTTTGAGCTCTAGCATCTTTCATATGGAGCATTACAATCGTGTTCCTTTGATTCTAAACCTCTCCTTTATCACCACCATCATCACCATTCCCACCAGCACCAGCAACCAGCACCACCACCACCATCATCATGACCACATGTAAAAGCTTACTATGTGCCAGTCATCATTCTTTGACCTCTACCTGGATTAACTGATTAAGCCTCACTACAACCCTAAGGATGCAGACTCTCTTATGTTTCCCTTTTGAGTTGGGAAAAATAAAGCACAGAGAGGGTAGGTGAGACAGGCAAGATTTCAGCCTAGGAATCTGGGCTCCAGAGCCTGTGTTCCTACCACCTCTATACTTTAAATCCAACCACTTGCCCTGTTGCTCCAGGAACAGAACCTAAAAGCTCAAAGCAGAGCACACAAGGCCACCCATGACCTCATCCCAGGTTCCTTTTAGTCTTCTCCCTGCCTCCCATATGATATATAAACACAAAATTGCTGGAGCTTCTTTTAACACCCTGGACCGTCTTACACTCCACTTTCTTAGCTCATGCCTCCACCTGCTGAGCCTATCTCCCCTCCTCCATCCCCAAGTGATTCACTTTGCCTTTAAGATAAGCTCAGTCATCAATAACTTTTGATCTTCCCTGATCCCTCAATGGGTCAGGTGCTCACCTCCCTGCCCTGTGGTGCTCTGTACGTATCTCTAGCCTAAGCACAGGAGATGGACGCCATCTACCCAGGAATTGGTTGCAGTCAGCACCTTCCCTTAGGCACACACTGCTCGCTCACTACCCAATATTCACTCCCTCCTTCTTCCTTGGCACCTGAACTGACTGTGCTGAACTCAGCAGTGTGGTGATAATTGGTCTGTCAATCCCCAGTCCCATTTCCCTCAAATAGTTTTTCTATTCCCCAAGCCTACTTTGAAAGGAGAGGTGATCTAATTCCGGTCAATTATAATTAAGGACATATGTGCTTATGGGGAAGGCTTTCCGTTTCTTGATAAGGAAGGACAGGGAGGACTGACCTCATTCTTCTTCCTTTCTTGACTGAGGATGGGATGCCTGATGGTACAGAGATAACTATTTGATCCTGAGAGAGGAAGCTAAAAATCCAAGGAAAGCCAACCAGAAAGACAGAAAGATACTGGAGGTATCTTTGAGCCACTGTACCACTCACGCCTAGGAATCTTCCCCATGCCCCTGCCACAGTTCTTGTTATTAACAATAACTATGGCCTCTGTGGCTTAACATTCTATTATTTGCAGCCAAAAGCATTCCTGATTGATACTGTTAGTGTTGACTGGATGGTACTTAGCACAAAGCACCTAGTCTTTGAACTTGAATCTGACCCTGTGTTCTCCATGGATGATGTCATATTGCCTCCTTTAAGACTACTTTTAGCAAATTGCATGATGAAGTGGCTCAAGAGAGAAATTCAGCAGCTGGTTGACTTTGTAAACTTACAGACATCTTGTTTTAGAAACTAAGCACATTTTTTTTTTGAACTAGAAATTTCATTTAATCAAAACATTTCTGTGGGGGCTCTGGGATGTTAAGGTGGATATAAGGTATAAACACAGATTGAAGGGGGATTGTCTCCCCTAGATTCATCACTCATGAATGGCCTTGTGAAATTTACACCATTATTATAGTTGTCTAAATAACACTAACATTGTGTAAATTATTATTACTAGGTATAAACATTACAAATTTATACTAAGCATATTTCTTAAAAAAATTTTTTTTAGAACTCTTTTTTCCACTTGCTATGAATTTTTTTTCTTTTTTCTTTTTTCACATTTTTTTGGCCATGCTGTATGGGGGAATCTTAGTTCCCCTCACCAGAGATCAAACCTGCATTCCTGCAGTAGAAGAACAGGGAAGTCCCAAACCTAAGCATATTTCTTAATTTCGGTCGCTCTGAAGCCTAGAATTCACCAGCTTTTGGTAATTGTGCCCAAGTCCTCATTGTGTCTACCAAGCTTTTAGTTTCAGCTTCTTTCCCAGCCCACATTTTCTTTTTGCTTCATTTTTCTTATTTTAAATTGACTTCATTTTCCTGTGTTGTCAGCATCTCTGTAAGTTTTCCTTTTTGAACAGGACACAATATAAGAAATTAATAAGCAGGCATTCAAAAATTTATTGTGCAAAGAAGTAGTTAACATATCACCCACTTACTGAGGAGTAATTAATTTATACATCCCATCTGGCTTTTTGTCACCAGCAAACTCAACCTTTCTCTTTTATACTCATTTATTTCATCTTGAGATCTCTCTCCTCTCTCTGTCTCTGTCCCTCCGTCTTTCTCTTTCCTTCTGGAGTAAAACTTATAATTTAGATACGGAAGCCAAGATAATTCCAGTTACATGAAACAGAAAACAACAAAGAAATGCACACATGTGTATATACACATACTTTCACAGTCAAGGGGCTTTTATTGCCTCTGAGCAATAGAAAGTCCAGTAACAAAGACTCAGGAATGCCTAGATCCTGGTGTCCATGTGATCTCACCGGACTCAGTCTCTTCCAGCTTTCAACCTCATTTTCCCATCTCTCTTGCTCATCTCAGACAGGACCACCCTTCAGCACAGCAAGACAGCTGCTAGCTATCAATAAAGACAAAATAGATTAGAGATTGCCTGGGGCAGGGAGTGGAACTCTGAATTAACCCCAAAGGGATATGAGGAGTCTTACTGGATGATGGAAATGTCTTAAAACTGGAGTTACAGTGATGTTGCACAATTCAGTAAAGTCACTGAAAATCACTGAAGTCAAAGTGTTAGTCGCGCAGTCGTATCCGACTCTTTGTGACCCCATGGACTGTAGCCTGACAGGCTTCTCTGTCCATGGGATTCTCCAGGCAATAATACTGCAGTGGGTTGCCATTCCCTTCTCCAGGGGATCTTCCTGACCCAGGGATCGAACCCGGGTCCCCTGCACTGCATCAGATTCTTTACTGCCTGAGCCACCAGAGAAGCCCCAAATGATCGAATTGTACACGTACAAGTGGAGATTTTAGACCATGTAAATTACACTTCAGTTACACGCTAACAGTGGAAACAGTGTCAGACTTCGTTTTGGGGGCTCCAAAATCACTTCAGATGGTGACTGCAGCCAGGAAATTAAAAGACACTTACTCCTTGGAAGAAAAGTTATGACCAACCTAGATAGTATATTCAAAAGCAGAGACATTACTTTGCCGACAAAGGTCCGTCTAGTCAAAGCTATGGTTTTTCCTGTGGTCATGTATGGATGTGAGAGTTGGACTGTGAAGAAGGCTGAGTGCCAAAGAATTGATGCTTTTGAACTGTGGTGTTGGAGAAGGCTCTTGAGAGTCCCTTGGACTGCAAGGAGATCCAACCAGTCCATTCTGAAGGAGATC
>SJYC01035966.1:0-75561 GCA_006408675.1 Madoqua kirkii
CCCAAAGAATCAGACATGACTGAGGAAGAGAAGTGCCTGGGTCTCTAAAGGTATCACTGAGCTGAGATGTTATATACACTTTACCCACTCAAAGTGTGCAAGTCTGTCGTTTCAAGTGTACACAGTTGTGCAAGCACCGCCTCAATCAGTTTTAGAGTGTTCTCATCACCCCCCAAAAGAGAAACATATCCTTTAGCTATCAAACCCCAGTCCTCCCACCCCGCCCACCCCCAGACCCCAGCAGCCAGTAACCTGCTTTCTGTTTCTGGATTTGCCTGTCCTAGACATTTCATAGAAATGACCTTCTGGGGCTTCCGGGTAGCTCAGATGGTAAGGAATCCACCTGCCAGTGAAGAAGACACGGGTTCTGTCCTTGGGTCAGGAAGATGCCGTGGAGGAGGAAACAGAAACCCACTCTAGTATTCTTGCCTGGGAAATCCCATGGACAGGCTACAGTCTGTAGGATCACAGAAGAGTCTGACACAACTTAGTGTCTAGACTACAACAACAAAATATATGTAATATAAAATTAAAAGAGAAAGAAAGAAAGGACCTCCTTTCTTCCTGGCTGGGTGTCAGCCACCCCTGCCCTGCCCCCTAGGACAGGGAGGGGAAATGGCTTACCTGTTACCCCTGGAGCTGGTGTGGGGCTGTCTCCCCAGCCCCCTCCTCCTGTCCAGAGGGCTTGGCATGGAGGAAACCTCCCAGCCAGGCCTTGTTGCTCACAGCACAAGAAGCTTGGCTCCCGATTACTCATTTCAAACTCAATTTGTGGCTCTGCCAAGAGCAGCAGCGTCCCCTGTGCATGTAACCCGATTATTCCCGCCTCCCTACCCACCCGCCCTGGGCCCTGGGGGCCTGGACCATGTAGCAGGCAGCCTCCCAGGACCTACAGCTGCCCAGCGAGCTGGAGCCTGCCGGGAGCCTGCTGGGCCTCCGTCTCTGCTCAGTGAAGCCTGCCCAGCCTGGCCCCAGCTCCTGGATAACAAGGCTGCCCTTGGCTTCTGTCTTCAGGCCACAGAGAGACAGTTTCCTACAGTGAGACCAGTGGTCCTGACTGCTATGACCGTAAACTTGGCCAGACTCACCGTCCACGTCGGCACAGTCCTCTGCAGGCCCCATTCATTGAGCAGACTTGGGTTGACCTCCATCAAACTCAATTTGTGGCTCTGCCAAGAGCAGCAGCGTCCCCTGTGCATGTAACCCGATTATTCCCGCCTCCCTACCCACCCGCCCTGGGCCCTGGGGGCCTGGACCATGTAGCAGGCAGCCTCCCAGGACCTACAGCTGCCCAGCGAGCTGGAGCCTGCCGGGAGCCTGCTGGGCCTCCGTCTCTGCTCAGTGAAGCCTGCCCAGCCTGGCCCCAGCTCCTGGATAACAAGGCTGCCCTTGGCTTCTGTCTTCAGGCCACAGAGAGACAGTTTCCTACAGTGAGACCAGTGGTCCTGACTGCTATGACCGTAAACTTGGCCAGACTCACCGTCCACGTCGGCACAGTCCTCTGCAGGCCCCATTCATTGAGCAGACTTGGGTTGACCTCCATGTGTGGACCTTTGTATTTTTGTGTAACTCAGCACTCTATCTTTTATCAACATCAGGTGCTGAAGGGGGCCTGTGCCATTTCCATCGAGCAAGCCGGTCAGACACATGAGAGCAGGCGTGTGTCTCCCATTTGCTGTGCACCCGCAGGGCGCAGACACCAGGGTGGGTGTCAACTCTTGTACTCCTCCCTGCCACACGATGGGTAGGGACCAGCACTTGGCTCCACTTTCAGTGAGGAGGCTGAAGTTTAGGGGGACAGAAGCATGACCAGGCCATGGGTGGCAAGGTCGGATCTGGGCTGAAGCCAGACTTCCTGGTTACAGAACACATGCTGACCCCCAGCAGGGAAGGAAGGAGGCCCTTTCTTTAAAACCTCCAGCCTGAGCAAATCCAAAGAAACTGCAAGTAAATTAGTGGTTGCCAGAGGCTGGGAATATTGGTGCATTTGGGAGGTGATAGCTAAGGGTCGGAGAAGGCAATGGCACCCCTGGGCTGCCGTCTATGGGGTCGCACAGAGTTGGACACGACTGAAGCAACTTAGCAGTAGCAGCAGCAGCTAAGGGTAGGGAGATCCTGTCGGGCGCAACCCAGAAGTTGTGTGACCACCACCACAATCAGCTTTAGAACACTGTCGTCACCCCAGGAGGTTGTCTGCTATTGTGTGCTGCCCGACTGGCTTGGTGGGAATGGCACAGGCCCTCTACCTCCTAAAGATCATAGTGTGACACTGTTCTAATTGTGCTGGTGGTCGTATGACTTGTGAATATATTAAAAACGCTGACTCGTACACTTAAATGGGTGGACTGGGTGGCTGGCGAGTCATATCTTGATAAAGCCATGGCCAAAAGGGAAGAAATGAGGAATTGATGTTTGCAAGGCTGCATAAACCTCCCATCCCACACCTTCCCAACCATCCCCTAGGTGAAACCTGGAATTTCCCGTCTTCACATTTAACTCGGCAGTCCTTGGGATGACCTTGAACCCCAGATGGCAGAAACCACTGTCTAGAGTCTCTAGTTGCCCTGCCCAGCTGAGTGCTGTCTCGTTTCATGTCAGTCGCTGCTCACAGGATCCTGGTAATGTGCCGTCTTTTATTTCGGATCCCAGCTACGTATTTCCACAGAGTCGGGGTGATTTGGGTTGGGTTTAATCCACTGGCTGGTCCCTGAGCAAATTTTGCAGTCTGAGATTCTAGGTGTGATATGTGTGGGTGGGCACAGGCACCCCCTCCTGACTCCCAGCCCCTGCCCCTACCCCACAGTCCCTCTTCTGCTGCCTCACTTGCCCTCATCGAGGCCTAGCTCTGGGACCAGTCTGAGCACAGCCAGACCCAGGCCCTGCGCTGAGAGCCACCTCATCTGTGAGGGCTCCTGCCTCTTGCTTTGCTGAGAAGATTTGTCTCCTTGTCACCCCTGATTGCATGACAGACGTCTGTATCACAGGAGGGGTGAGAGCGAAGGGGTGAGTGCCGCCCCAGCACACTTTGAAAGCCCGTGGCTTTTGCGGGGCTGCTTGGGGATCCCCCGTGGGGGTATGTTTGGAGGGGCCAAAGCCTCGCATGGCCAGAACGCATCAGCCGGCAAACCTGGGCGCAGCCTTACTCTCCCTGTGCTGGAGACCTTCTTTTACCCTCTCTCCCAGCTCTGCCGGGTCATGGTTCCCTGAGCCAGGTGCATTCCGGTCCTGGGAGGAGAGATGACATTGCCCAGATTACAGGCTGGCTCTGGGGGTCCTGGATCATGAAACCCCTACCAGTAATGAGAATGATGAGCCCTGCCTTGTCTTTGAGCCTGTGCTGCTTTATACCCACCGGTGGGCTGGCTGGGCTTTGCCATCCTCAGTGTGTGCCTCTCTTCTGCCTGCCAGGAACTCTGTGAAGGCAGGACCCCAAAGTCCTCTCATCAGCCCCTCCCGGCGTTCAGCTGGGCCCCTGTACCAACGGCAGGCTGGGACCACGTGTGGATGAATACGGTGCCAGCAGCTGGTGGGCACAGAGGTGGAGGGTTGACAGGCCCTTGTCCAGTCGCTTCCTGCCTCTGTCCTCTGTCCTCATGGACTCAGTGTGTTCTCCTTCATCTCCTGGACCTTCCCTTCTCTGGTCTCTTCCCAGTCATCCAAGTCCGGGTGGATGAAGCCAGATCAGAGAAAAACAAACAAATTAGAAATGTCCCCAGAGTAAAGATGTGTATAAGAGACAGGAATGGCACAGGCCCTCTACCTCCTAAAGATCATAGTGTGACACTGTTCTAATTGTGCTGGTGGTCGTATGACTTGTGAATATATTAAAAACGCTGACTCGTACACTTAAATGGGTGGACTGGGTGGCTGGCGAGTCATATCTTGATAAAGCCATGGCCAAAAGGGAAGAAATGAGGAATTGATGTTTGCAAGGCTGCATAAACCTCCCATCCCACACCTTCCCAACCATCCCCTAGGTGAAACCTGGAATTTCCCGTCTTCACATTTAACTCGGCAGTCCTTGGGATGACCTTGAACCCCAGATGGCAGAAACCACTGTCTAGAGTCTCTAGTTGCCCTGCCCAGCTGAGTGCTGTCTCGTTTCATGTCAGTCGCTGCTCACAGGATCCTGGTAATGTGCCGTCTTTTATTTCGGATCCCAGCTACGTATTTCCACAGAGTCGGGGTGATTTGGGTTGGGTTTAATCCACTGGCTGGTCCCTGAGCAATTTTTGCAGTCTGAGATTCTAGGTGTGATATGTGTGGGTGGGCACAGGCACCCCCTCCTGACTCCCAGCCCCTGCCCCTACCCCACAGTCCCTCTTCTGCTGCCTCACTTGCCCTCATCGAGGCCTAGCTCTGGGACCAGTCTGAGCACAGCCAGACCCAGGCCCTGCGCTGAGAGCCACCTCATCTGTGAGGGCTCCTGCCTCTTGCTTTGCTGAGAAGATTTGTCTCCTTGTCACCCCTGATTGCATGACAGACGTCTGTATCACAGGAGGGGTGAGAGCGAAGGGGTGAGTGCCGCCCCAGCACACTTTGAAAGCCCGTGGCTTTTGCGGGGCTGCTTGGGGATCCCCCGTGGGGGTATGTTTGGAGGGGCCAAAGCCTCGCATGGCCAGAACGCATCAGCCGGCAAACCTGGGCGCAGCCTTACTCTCCCTGTGCTGGAGACCTTCTTTTACCCTCTCTCCCAGCTCTGCCGGGTCATGGTTCCCTGAGCCAGGTGCATTCCGGTCCTGGGAGGAGAGATGACATTGCCCAGATTACAGGCTGGCTCTGGGGGTCCTGGATCATGAAACCCCTACCAGTAATGAGAATGATGAGCCCTGCCTTGTCTTTGAGCCTGTGCTGCTTTATACCCACCGGTGGGCTGGCTGGGCTTTGCCATCCTCAGTGTGTGCCTCTCTTCTGCCTGCCAGGAACTCTGTGAAGGCAGGACCCCAAAGTCCTCTCATCAGCCCCTCCCGGCGTTCAGCTGGGCCCCTGTACCAACGGCAGGCTGGGACCACGTGTGGATGAATACGGTGCCAGCAGCTGGTGGGCACAGAGGTGGAGGGTTGACAGGCCCTTGTCCAGTCGCTTCCTGCCTCTGTCCTCTGTCCTCATGGACTCAGTGTGTTCTCCTTCATCTCCTGGACCTTCCCTTCTCTGGTCTCTTCCCAGTCATCCAAGTCCGGGTGGATGAAGCCAGATCAGAGAAAAACAAACAAATTAGAAATGTCCCCAGAGTAACATGAATATAAATAAGGATGCAGAGGCTTCTGCTTGCCCGCTGATTACTCACACATCGTTCCAGAGGCATCGTCGGCCTAGCTCAGCTCCACGGAATGTAAAGATAAATTAAACCTATTAATCACCCCTGGCAGTGGGGCTGGCCTGAGCCAAGACTGGGAAGGTAGGCTTTAGGACGAAGATGAGCCAGCGAGAAGGGAACCCAGTGCATCACAGAGTCCCTGGGGGAGGCAGCACCTGCTCTCTAAGAAACCCTTCCTTACTGTGCTGTAAAGAAAGTGTTAGCTGCTGAGTCGTGTCTGACTCTTTGGGACCCCCACCTTTGACTGTAGCCCACCAGGCTCCTCTGTCCATGAGATTCTCCAGGCAAGAATTCTGGAGTGGGTTGCCATTCCCTTCTCCAGATATCTTCCTGACCCAAGGACTGAACACAGGTCTCCTGTATTGCAGGGGGATTCTCTACCATCTGAGCCACCAGGGAAGCCCCTGCCAATCTTGATTCTATCTGACGTGGCTGATGGACACTTCAGAAGCTGTCCTGTTTAGGGGGACATCATCCTATTCAGAATGGGTCTGATCCCTTCTTTTGCCATCTTCACACGCTCCCTTTATGGTATACAGTGGAAGTGAGAAATAGATTTAAGGGCCTAGATCTGATAGAGTGCCTGATGAATTATGGAATGAGGTTTGTGACATTGTACAGGAGACAGGGATCAAGACCATCCCCATGGAAAAGAAATGCAAAAAAAGCTTAATGGCTGTCTGGGGAGGCCTTACAAATAGCTGTGAAAAGAAGAGAGGTGAAAAGCAAAGGAGAAAAGGAAAGATATAAGCATCTGAATGCAGAGTTCCAAAGCATAGCAAGAAGAGATAAGAAAGCCTTCTTCAGTGATCAGTGCAAAGAAATAGAGGAAAAGAACAGAATGGGAAAGACTAGAGATCTCTTCAAGAAAATTAGAGATATCAAGGGAACATTTAATGCAAAGATGGACTCGATAAAGGACAGAAATGGTATGGACCTAACAGAAGCAGAAGATATTAAGAAGAAGTGGCAAGAATACACAGAAGAACTGTACAAAAAAGATCTTCAAGACCCAGATAATCATGATGATGTGATTACTCATCTACATCAGACATCTTGGAATGTGAAGTCAAGTGGGCCTTAGAAAGCATCACTATGAACAAAGCTAGTGGAGGTGATGGAATTCCAGCTGAGCTATTTTAAATCCTGAAAGATGATGCTGTGAAAGTGCTACACTCAACATGCCAGCACATTTGGAAAACTCAGCACTGGCCACAGGACTGGAAAAGATCAGTTTTCATCCCAATTCCAAAGGAAGGCAATGCCAAAGAATGCTCAAACTACCGCACAATTGCACTCATCTCACATGCTAGTAAAGTAATGCTCAACATTCTCCAAGCCAGGCTTCAGCAATACATGAACCGTGAACTCCCTGATGTTCAAACTAGTTTTAGAAAAGGCAGAGGAACCAGAGATCAAATTGCCAACATCTGCTGGATCGTGGAAAAAGCAAGAGAGTTCCAGAAAAACATATATTTCTGCTTTATTGACTATGCCAAAGCCTTTGACTGTGTGGATCACAATATACTGTGGAAAATTCTGAAAGAGATGAGAATACCAGACCACCTGACCTGCCTCTTGAGAAATCTGTATGCAGGACAGGAAGCAACAGTTAGAACTGGACATAGAACAACAGACTGGTTCCAAATAGGAAAAGGAGTACATCAAGGCTGTATACTGTCACCCTGTTTATTTAACTTTAATGCAGAGTACATCATGAGAAATGCTGGGCTGGAAGAAACACAAGCTGGAATCAAGATTTCTGGGAGAAATATCAATAACCTCAGATATGCAGATGACACCACCCTTATGGCAGAAAATGAAGAGGAGCTAAAGGGCCTCTTGATGAAGGTTAAAGAGGAGAGTGAAAAAGTTGACTTAAAGCTCAACATTCAGAAAACGAAGATCATGGCATCCGGTCCCATCACTTCATGGGAAATAGATGGGGAAACAGTGGAAACAGTTTCAGACTTTATTTTTTGGAGCTCCAAAATCACTGCAGATGGTGACTGCAGCCATGAAATAAAAGATGCTTACTCCTTGGAGGAAAAGTTATGACCAACCTGATAGTATATTCAAAAGCAGAGACATTACTTTGCTGACGAAGGTCCGTCTAGTCAAGGCTATGGTCTTTCCTGTGGTCATGTATGGATGTGAGAGTTGAACTGTGAAGAAGGCTGAGTGCCAAAGAACTGATGCTTTTGAACTGTGGTGTTGGAAAAGACTCTTGAGAGTCCCTTGGACTGCAAGGAGATCCAACCAGTCCATTCTGAAGGATATCAGCCCTGGGATTTCTTTGGAAGGAATGATGCTAAAGCTGAAACTTCAGTACTTTGGCCCCCTCATGAGAAGAGTTGACTCACTGGAAAAGACTCTGATGCTGGGAGGGATTAGGGGCAGGAGGAGAAGGGGACAACTGAGGATGAGATGGCTGGATGGCATCACAGACTTGATGGACGTGAGTCTGAGTGAACTCCGAGAGATGGTGATGAACAGGGAGGCCTGGCATGCTGCGATTCATAGGGTCGCAAAGAGCCGGACACAACTGAGCAACTGAATTGAACTGAACTTCATCTGCTACTGTCTGGCATCTGCCCTTCTGTTCGCTCAAGCCTTGACTCAACAATCCCCTTCCAGAGACCACCAGATCTAGAGTCCTATTCCTTCCCCCAGCACTTTGTTTTCCTCATAGTGGGTCCCTGGAGCTCAGCACAACCTGGGGTCGAATCCTGGCTCTGCTATAAGTTGTGTGCAAGCTTTCTGTGCCTCAGTTTCCCCACCTTTAAAAATGGAATTGAACAGAAGCTGCTTCACGGGATTGTGGTGAGGACAGAGGGCACACGTTCATGTCAAGTGTTTAGAACAATGCCTGGCGTGGAGTCAGCAATGCTGACTACTGTTGCTGCCGTGGCTCCTGTTACAATTGCTGCTCTTATTTTTGGAATGGTTTGTCATGACTGGAAACCATGTCCTTATTTGTTGGTGTTGATCATCCGTCTTTCTTCCCTCAGCAGCATGTGAGCTCCACGAGAGCAGAGGTGTTCTCGCCTTTGCTCCCTCCAGTTTCTCTGCCGTGGGGAGCATGTGTGGGTGTTCATTAAGCATGGGGTGAACGAATGAACCAGGTGTTGGTGAACATCGGGCTGAATGGGCAATTTCCCAAGAGGCTGGAGTTGGCAGAGACCCACTTGCTTTGTTTTCTGGATATGAAGGCAACATTTCCTGTGCATTGAGTTGTATCCACCCGCCCTCCCACCAATGGTGTGTTGAAGTCCTAACCCCCAGTACCTGTGGATGTGACCTTATTTGGAAAGGGGATCTTTTAGATGTAATCAAGTTAAGATGAACTCATGCTGGATTGGGGTTGGCCCTACTCCAGTGGACTTCCCAGGTGGCACTAGTAATAAAGAACCCGCCTGTCAATGCAGGAGGTGCGAGAGACGTGGGTTTGATCCCTGAGTTGAGAAGAGCCCCTGGAGAAGGAAATGCAACCCACTCCAGTACTCTTGCCTGGAGAATCCCATGGACAGAGGAGCCTGGCAGGCTACAATCCATGGGGTTGCAAAGAGTCGGACATGACTGGGGGGTCTTGTAGGACCTCTGCCAACAAATGACTCAAATGACTGCTCCAGTGACTGGTGTCCTTATAAGAGGAGGAAATCTGGACACACGCACATGAACATAGGGAAGAAGGCTGTGCAAGAATGGAGGCAGATTTGAGCTGCATCTGCAAACCAGGGAATGCCAGAGGTTACTCGCAGCCACCAGGAGACAGGAAGAGGCGAGAAGGACTCTCCCTAGAGCCTTTGGAGAGCCTTGCGGACACCTTGATTCCAGTCATTGGCTATTCGCAACTGTAAGAGACAGGGTTTATGCTGTTTGGGGCCATCTGGTTTGTGGTGATGTGTCATGGCAGCCCCTAGGGAGCTAGCAGAGCTTTTTCCGTGCACTCATGTCCTGTCGGGATGGGAAAGAAGTGGGTGAATCAGCCCAAGTCAGTGTGTTCATTTTCTGTTGCTCCATAACATTATACGGACTTAGCAGCTTGATCAGAGAAGATGATGGCATCCCACTCCAGTACTCTTGCCTGGAAAATCCCATGGACGGAAAAGCCTGGTAGGCTACAGTCCATGGGGTCGCCAAGAGTCAGACACGACTGAGTGACCTCACTTTCACTTTTCATTTTTATGCATTGGAGAAGGAAATGGCAACCTACTCTAGTGTTCTTGCCTGGAGAATCCCAGGGATGGCAGAGCCTGGTGGGCTGTGGTCTATGGGGTCGCACAGAATTGGACACGACTGAAGCAAATTAGCAGTAGCAGCAGCAGCTTGATACAACACATTCATCTTCTTCTTTAAAAAAAAAGTTTATTATTTATTTGGCTGTGCTGGATCTTAGTTGAGGGATCTTTGCTTTATGTGTGGTGTGTGGGATCCAGTTCCCTGACCATGTATCGAACTCCTTTTATTGGAGTGCAGAGTCTTGGCCTCTGGACCACCAGGGAAGTCGCGCATATAAAATATTTATTATCTCACTGCATCTGAGTCGGGAGTCTGGGCAGGTCTTAGCCAGATCCTCTGCTTCTAAACCATATAGGCAGCAATCATGGTGTCGGCCAGGGCTGAGGTCTCAGCTGAGGCTTGACTGGGAGGAATCCAATCCCTTGTTGCTCTAAGTCCTGGAGCCCCAGTTCTGTTCAAAAGCCACCCACCATTCTTTGGCTTGTGGGTCTCCTTACCCCAACATGGCCACTTGCTTCATCAAAGCCAGCAAGGGTGAGGGAGTTTCCAGAAGGTGGACATTGCAGTTTTCATGTAGTGTAATCAGCCTGATACTATCCAAGTGTGGTGTTGGCAAAGACTCTTGAGAATCCCTTAGACAGCAAGCAGATCAAACCAGTCAGTCCTAAAGGAAATCAACCCTGAATATTCTCTGGAAGGTCTGATGCTAAAGCTGAAGCTCCAATACTTTGGCCACCTGATGCGAAGAGCTGACTCACTGGAAAAGACACTGATGCTGGGAAAAATTGAAGGCGGGAGGAGAAGGGGATGACAGAGGATGAGATGGTTAGATAGCTTCACTGACTCAATGGACGTGAGTTTGAGCAAACTCTGGGAGATAGTGAAGGAAACATGGAAGCCTGGTGTGCTGCAGTCCATGGGGTCAGAAAGAGTTAAACACAACTTAGAAACTAACAACAATTACCTTTGCCATATTCTATCCACTTAAAGAAAATCACAGGTCTTGCCCACACTCAAGGACAGGGGATGGCACAGTATGGCTCTCAGGAGGTGGGGATGACGGGCCACCTCAAAGCATGTTGAGTAGAGTCAGGTTGGCAGAAGTTGAGAGCCAACCAGACCTCTGACATCTGGTGGGACTGTGTCCTTTGTGGGCAAGCAGATGCGGAGCAGTTCCTATGGCAACTGACAGTCTGGGGCTTCTGCCAGGTCCCTAAGGTCATGGGAGCTCTGTCTTTGCTTGTTGCTCTCAAGCCAGAGGTGCACATAAGCTCGGGGAACTTGTAAACTCAGCTGATTTCTCTCACAGCTACGCCCCACTCAGTCATACTGAGTGTAACTGTGTCTGAAATGCCAGGGGTGCGGCATGAAGCAGAGACGAGTTGCGTTTCCACTCTCACAGCCTTAGCGTCCAGTGTGTGATTTAGACAGTAGACAGCCACGTGCCTCGGAGCGTGTGACGACCCACTGAGATCTGTGCTGTGATGTGCAAGGGCAGTGTGGGAGCAGAGGGCCTTTGGATCAGACGTGGCCCTGGGTGATGAGGGGTGAGTACAAGCAGGTAAAGCCACAGATGGAAAGGTCCTGCAGCTGGACGGACTGCAGAGCATTCTGGGCTGAGAAGGCTGGCGGTGCCCTCTGCTGTCTCCCCTGCGGACGGTAAGCTTCAGCACGGCAGGGCCCGTGGTCATCGTCATGCGTGTGTCTCCAGCACCGCATGCTGTGCTGTTAGCAGTCAAGAATATCTGTTAAGTGAGAAGACAGAGAGAGTGAAGGGGAGAGTGGAATGAGAGGAGGTGGCTGGGGGCCCATGGTGCAGGCTTTGTGAAACTCTGTCCCTGTTCCAAAGAGCAGTGGTGGGCCCTCCGAGGTTCACCCCACTGCCCAGGGGAGAGCCACCTTTGGGATGCATTTTCAGTACTCCCTGTGGCTGTCATGTGGACGATGGATTGAGGAGCAAGAGAGGGGGTGCAGGAGGGCATAGAATGGGGGCAGGGCCCTGGGCCAGGCTGGTGGATGTTCAGAGCCAGGTGGTCACATACACAGAGAAGAGTGGATGGATCCAAGAGATTCTGTCGGAGGTAAAAGTGAGGCCTTGGCAGTGGATATGTAAGTAAGAGGCTGAGGTCATGCCCAGTAGCCTGTGTCATGGCTTGGCTGAGCGTCCCCTGAATCGGAAGGTTGTCTGTCTTTTAATCCTTTGCTTTTAGAGGGTGACCACGTGGCATCAAGTGCACTGAAGTTCAAAGCTCAGCCCCGCCCTTCCCAGGACATGTCACTAAAACTTCTGATATTCCATCACCTTCCCTTCGGGAGGGGCCTGACATACCTGCTTGTCAGGACCGTTGTAAAGATTCATGATGATCAAATGAGGGAAGGCACCGGCACAGGGCCTGGCCCAGAGCCTGCCGGCTGTGTGACTTGTGCTGGCTGCTAAACCTTTCTGCACCTCAGTTCCCTGGTTGCTAAAACAGAGCCCTCTGTTCTGCGATTGCTATAGGATAGACCGTTCCAGAACTCAGTGGCTTTAAATGGCAATCACATTAGCTCATGTTGCTGTGGATTATCTGGGCCCTGGATGATCCTGGCTGGGTGTGGGGCAAGTCCTTCTTCCTGCAGGTGTGTGAGTCGGTGGGTGGCTCTGTTCCTCGTGTTTCTCATCCCGCTCAGTGGAGCACACAGGGCCTGTTGATCTCATGGAGTTGGCAGGATACAAGAGGGAAGCAGAAAGACATGGAGCCTCTGAAGGCCCAGCCTTGTCACTCTGGAGCTGGCACCGGTGGCCAAAGCAAAGGACATGGTTGAGTCCGGACTCAGGACAAGGAAGGACATTCTGCCCAGGGTGAAGCCAAGAGTGAAGGTGAGAACATGGCTGGAGGGGAAGAATCGAGGCCGTCAGTTCAGTCCTCCAAGGTCATTAACCTGCAGAGTTGCCCTCCTCAGAGATGGGTGTGACGGTTAATTTTATGAGTCAGCTTGGCTGGCTCACTGGGTACTTGTGTTTTGCTCAAACATTCTCCATGCTCCTGTTAGGGAGTTTTTGGATGAGACTGACATTGAAAAATGGCTGGACTTGAGGAAAGCAGATTCCGTCTGTCTGTGGGTGGGCTTCCTCCATCAGCTCAAGACCTGAACAGAACAAGAGGCCAGCTTCCTCCAAGCAAGAGGGAATCTCCAGCTGACAGCTTTCAGAATTCCTCTGCGGCATTGACTTTTTCTCCTGACTGGCCTTTGAACCGACCTGTAAGCTCTCCATGGGGCTCCTGAACTACTGGCCCACCTACAGATTTTGCATTTACCAACCTCCTTAGTTGTATGAACCAATTGCTATGATACGTCTCTTTGTCTCCCTGTCGTTGTCTGTCTTTGTCTCTCTGCCTAATGCATTGGTTCTGTTTCTCTGATGAGAGTGGAATGAGAGGAGGTGGCTGGGGGCCCAGGGTGCAGGCTTTGTGAAACTCTGTCGCTGTTCCAAAGAGCAGTGGTGGGCCCTCTGAGGTACACCACTGTACAATACAGAGAGAAAAATGAGCTACTCCACACCAAGCTCCTAGAACCCAGCCTGGCACGTCATGAATGATTTGTGTAAACTGGACTGTCTTAGCCTCAGCACTGTTGACACCTTGGGCCAAATAGTTCTCTACCCTGGGGCTTTCCTGGTAGCTCAGCTGGTAACGAATCCACCTCAATGCAGGAGACCCTGGTTCGATTCCGGGGTCAGAAAGATCCCCTGGAGAAGGGATAGGCTACCCACTCCAGTATTCTTGGGTTTCCCTGGTGACTGAGACAATAAAGAATCTGCCTGCAAAGCAGGAGACCTGGATTCGATCTCTGGGTTGGGACGATCCCCTGGAGAAAGGCATGACAACCCACTCCAGTATTCTTGCCCGGAGAATCCCATGGACAGAGGAGCCTGGCAGGCTATAGTCTGTGAGGTTGCAGACTCAGCCACGACTGAGTGACTAAACACAGCAATAGTGGGGGCCCATCCTGCATGTCTTAGGGCGTTTAGCAGCTTCCCTGGCCTCCACCCACTAGATACCAGTAGCACTGCCCAGCCATGACAACCAAAACCAGAGATGTCTCTAGACTTGGCCAGAGGTCCTCTGGTTGAGAGCCACTGGTGAAAAGCTTAGTCATCCTTAGTATTATCTGAGTCACTGCATATCATGGATCCACATGACTATTATTATTATTGTTCTCTTTTGCTATTTTATTGAAGCCATTGCTGTAAAAGGGAGGAGCCATATAATGAAACAGTCAGCTGTGAAAAAGCAGTGCAGTTTGTTTTTCTAATTTGTCTTCAAAGGAATTAGAAAGTTACACAGAGCTCAGACTAAGCCCTGGCTCCCAAAGGTTTTGGAAGAGGAAACTAGCTATTCTTATCCCTAGAAGCATCGGTAGCTGCATCTTAAACAGTGGCAGAGGCTGAACACAAATGCTCTTAGTTTTGAACCTCCGGTTTGAGGACATGTGCAAAGTGAAGAGGAGTGAGCATTCTGGTCTCTTTGTTTTCTCTGCAGAGATCCTCAAGGGATGCCTTTATTTTTCTTGTCATAAGGTTTTCATTATTTTCTCTCTGTCTCCTTCCCTCCCTCCCTGTAGCCCTCCTCCATCTCTCTTCACACACACGTAAACACACACACACACACATACCCCATGAACAATTAATAACCTTGGGAGATAGCTTCAAATATTATTCTCATTTTATAGATGAATAAGCTGAGGCTTAGAGAGGTAAGGCAGCTAGCCTGGAGTTGTACAGCAAGTGAGTGAATTGAACTCATGTTGGTTTGATTTCAGTGTTCAGCCTCCTAAACACAACATAATTACTTTATCAGGGTGAATCTAACTATGTCCCTAAAGGTCTCAGAATCTTGCTGAGGGGAGACCAGAAGATTGAAGTGAATTGTTACTCCCCAGCTGTGTGGAGTGCAGCCTGCCTGAATGAAGTGTGTAAAGCACCAGGTATTAAAGTTTATGAGTCTATTAATCCACGGCTTTGGAGGAATTAAAGTTTCATATTGATGATAAACCTTCCCTAATAAAACGTAAGGGAAGCAGGAATAAATCTCTGATTCCAAAGGACCCCAAACCACTTAAACAATTGTATGTGAGATGGATGGGTGCTATGGCAGTGGGGTGATATGTCTTGTCCGGTGGAGGGTACTTTGCAAAGTGGTTTTTTCGCTTCCGCTAAGTGGTGGAGATAAAATGATGGATGTGTGCTATTGATTTCATGGGAGTTTGCAGGAGACTGAGCACAGCTGGATGAGAACCCCCGGTGCAGCTGAAAGCTGCTGAATATGCATTTAGGAGGAGACAAAAGGCATTTGGGGCGGCCAGTTTCATCAAAAAGCGAAAAGCTGGCAAATGTGTGGCAATCACTCTCCTCCCTCTGTTGTTCTCTCTTTCTTTTCTCCTTCCCACCTCCCTCTATCCATCCCCTCTTTCCTCCTCTCACCACCCGCCTCCCTCCCTATTTTTGTCACATGGGGAGTGTCTCAGTGGGCATAGGTGAGTTGTGGGGTATAGATGTTGACTCTAACACAGTCCTGGATTAGAATCCTAGATTTGTCGTGTATTAGTGCTGTGACTTTGGGCAATTTACTTAATCTCTCTTGGCTTTGGTTTATTTTTACTTTGTTAAATAAAAATAGAATAGTCTTATATCTTCAGAAATGTTGGAAAGATAGCTCAGTGTGCTCCCATATATCCTGTACCCCGCTTCACCTGTTGTCAACATCTTACATCATGATGGCACCTCTGTCACGACTGATGTACCAATATTGACGCATTGTTATCAGCTAACGCGGGAGTCGGTGATGGACAGGGAAGTCTGGCATGCTGCAGTCTGCGGGGTCGCAAGGAGTCGGACACAACTGAGCAACTGAACTGAACTAAATACTTCCTGAAGGTTTCCTTATCTCCTACGCATGCCTGTTTACTGTCCCAGGATCCTCTCCAGGGCACCACGACAGTCACCAGACAGTCCTCAGGCTGTCTTTGTTTTTTTGAACATTTTAATTGTGGTAAAAGTCACACACAAAACATGCTACTTGAGCCATATTTGACTGTCCAGTTTAGTGGCACTAAGTACATTCACCGTGTGGTGCAACTCTCACTGTCGTCCATCTCCCAAAGTGTTCACCTTCCTAAGCTGAAACTCTGTCCCCATCTAACACTGACTCCCTGTTCCCCTCCCTACTGCTCCCCTTGGCCCCAGCATCTCCCTAAGCTGAAACTCTGTCCCCATCTAACACTGACTCCCTGTTCCCCTCCCTACTGCTCCCCCTGGCCCCAGCATCTCCCTAAGCTGAAACTCTGTCCCCATCTAACACTGACTCCCTGTTCCCCTCCCCACTGCTCCTGCTGGCCGGCATCTGCCGGTGCACTTTGTCTCTATGACTTTGAGAAGGTCCTTGTCATTAATGACCTTGAGAGTTCTGAGGACGACTAATCAGGTGTCTTGCAGACTGTCCCTCGGTTGGGATCTCTCTGATGTGTTTCTCATGATTAGACTGAGCTATGGGTTTGGGCGAGGAAGGCCATGGAGATAAAACACCATTTTCACCAGATGCTACCAAGGGCTCCCAGCTCCCAGCACGGCTGTCGCTGCTGCTGTCGGCCTTGGTCACCTGGCTGAGGTGTGTCTCAGCCGTCTCCACAGTGCAGCTCATCCTTTCCACTTTCCCCAGTTGTAGCCCTGGAAGGAAGTCTCTGTGTCAGTTCACACTTAAGGAGTCAGGGTTCACGATCCCCTTTCTTGAGGGCGGTGGGTGTCTACATAATGTTTAGGATTCTCCTGTATGGGATACTTATTCATTCTTCCATATTTACTTATTCAGTCATTTATTTACATCAAGGTAGATATTAATTTTGTGCTTTGAGTTATAATCCAATACCACATTATTTATTTTGTTGCTCAAATTATTCCAGCTTCACTGGGACCTTACTTTCTTGATAGATTTGTTTTTTATAAGGAATAAATGGTGATAATCTGGGCTGAAAATATGGTAGCCTCAATGGTACCCAATTTAAGGAGGCACAAAGAGATCAGTAGTCAAGGTAAATAATATTTTTTAAACTTAAAATTTTTTTCAATTTATTTGGCTGTGCCAGGTCTTAGCTGAGGCATGTGGGGTCTTCAGTTGCACCATGTGGGATCGAATTCCCTGACGAGGGATAGAACCTGCCCCCTGCCCCCCCGCCCCCAATGTTGGGAGCTCAGCGTCTTAGCCACTGGACCACCAGGGAAGTCCCCAGATAAATAATATGTTAATGTAAGATTTAAAACAAATAAAAATTAATGAGACAGATTTCAGATGAACAAAATATTAACATTTTATATCAGGTCAGGATCCATAACACATATGAATAGTTAACCAGGTGCCTAGTATTTAATACATATTTTAACAGCATTTAATAGATTAATTCTATCAATTCATATGGATGTGCTAGTATATCAGTGATTTCTTTCCCAAACAAAGAAACTACCCTAAAACATGTTGACCTAAAACAGCGAGCTTGAGTTCAGCCCACAGGTCCGTGGGCCAGCTGGAAGGTCCTGCCAGCTTGCCCAGGCTCACTTATGTGTCTGTGGGTCAGCTGGCTGACTGTTGGCTTATCTTGGGTGTCCTCGGCTGGAATGACCAGGGCAGCCCGACTCGGCGCCCCTTGACCCTCATCCTGTTTGTAAGACCAGCAGGCTCATCTGGGTTTGTCTTTCTCCTGGTGATGACAGAGACTAAGAGGAAACGTGGAGACATGTAAAGCCCTCTGAAGTCAAGGCTCAGAATGGTGCGTCATCATTTTTGCTTATCTTCTGCTAGACGTCAGGAGGACAGCCCAGTTCCAAGGGGAAGGGATGGCAGGATCTGCCTCATTAGGGAGAGGAACACAGATCACATGGCAAAGGGCGGTGGACACAGGGAGGGGCAGAGAACCCAGGCCCTTTCTGCTGGTCCACCACACCTGGGCACCATTGTTGATGCTGACAGGACAGCACTGGACAAGGCAGGCTCGAATCTCTGCCCTTGGGGAGCTCACTGTGGTGACGATGATGACAGCGATGAAAAAGAGACAGCTTTGTTCGGTCTCTCAGGAGGACTGTGGCAACCGTCGGCCCCATGAGGATGAGTGGAGTGGTTATTGGCACTGTTCTCACAGGATTTAGCACTTTGATGGGTCCTGCTTCACCATCAACCATGGAGGAGAGTTGGGCATCTAGTGCAAATAAGAAATCCAGCCTCCAGGAGATGTGCAGAGAGGCATGTTGTCCTCTCCGGGGCCTTCTCTCTTATCGACCTGCTTGTTCACGAAAATCAAACGGAGGCAAAACGGAGGTGTTTTAATTGAGATATTGGAAGATGTATTTTCTTAATTTCTGCCTAATGGAAAATCCTTACGGCTGATCAATTCGGGTCAGTTTGAAGCAGTTACTGCTATAAATGAAGTTCATCTAAGGTTATTCGTGTTGGAAATCAATACCCAATAGTTTGGGGGAAATGTGGCAAGTTCTGCTATAGAGAAGCTTTGCAAAGTATCAAGACTGGTGGGTCTTGCTGGTTCATGATAAGTAACTTTCTGTTTACTTTCTAAGACTTTGGTAAATAACCCCTATCACCCCTCAAGGGGTTTATGCCGGGCAGTTTTGCATGCATTGTCTTAGTTAATCCTCACAGCAGCCCAGTGAGGTATTCTATTATTTTTTCCAATTTATAAAAGAAACTGAGGCCCAAGATAGTGTCACTGAAACAGTGAGTGACAGCCAGGATCTGCGTCCCTGATCTTAACCACTATACTGGTTCCCTCTTAACTGTTTCCCAAGGTAGCTGGTGCTCATTGAGTGCCTGTTCCCACCTCTATCTGGAGGTGGTCGGCAAAGAATACTGATGAAGTGTGGGTGGCATTCTGAGTTTTGCATCTGATCCCAGTACAGCAATGCCATCCCTCCAAAGGAAGTCAGACTTCATGGGAAATGAATAAGCTGTGAAATCAGATCAATCTATTTCCCACTATTTCCAACCATCCATTATTTTCTGTATTTTACCATTTCCTGTCTCCCAGCCACTTCCTGTTTCACATCATTTCCTGTCTTCCATCATTTCTTTTTTCTTTAATTTTTTTTTTCTTTGGCTGTGCTGCATGGCATGTGAGATCTTAGTTCCCCTACTAGGAATCAAACCTTCTCCCCCTGCCATGGAAGTGCAGAGTCGTAACCACCAGACCACCATGAAAGTCTCCCTGAGCTGTGTTTAGTCACTCCATCATGTCCAACTCTGTGCGACCCCGTGGACTGTAGCCCACCAGGCTTCTCTGTCCATGGGATTCTCCAGGGAAGAACACTAGAGTGGGTAGCCATTCCCTTCTCCAGGGGATCTTCCCAACCCAAAGACTGAACCCAGATCTACTGCATCGCAGGCAGATTCTTTACCATCGGAGTCACCAGAGAAACCCAAAGTCCCCCTACCTTCCATCGTTTCTTATCTTCCATTGGTCACCAGGGACAAAATCCCACTCCGACTGGCTCAAGTCCGAGGGGTTTGTTGAAAGAAGACAGCTGTATCTCTAGCTGATCTCCTGGGCCTGTAGCCGGGCTCTGGGAAGTCAACAGGATTGCACAGCCAGCCTCAGTCCCCCTCATAGAGGCTGCCAGGCCTGCTTCTCTCTGCCCAGCCACTTCATTCTCATCTCGTTATAGACTGGCCTTCTCTGCTCACTCGTCCATCCATAGCAGCCCTGGCTTCCAACAGCTTACTGGCTCCGTCTTTCAATACATTGATTCCAAAATCCCAGAAGGGAGAATCTGATTTGTCCGTATTTGAACAGTTGTCTGACCCTAGTCCATTTGAATGTGAATGATGGTTCTGCCTCTCCGAGGGGTTGGACAGGGTACATTCTCTAAGACATGCAGTTGAGGAGGTAAATGTCTGGCATCTCCAGTGTATTGAACTTAATGCAAATTCATTAAGGGGATAAGGACCAAACCAGATCAGAAACATTGGGTTGGCTGAAAAGTTTGTTCTGATTTTTCTGTAAGATGTTAATGGAAAAACTCCAATGAACTGTTGGGCCAATCCAGTAGATTAAGGACATCCTCCCTTTGCTCATGTCCTTTTAGTTCATGTAGTGATTCTTATCCAGGGGCTCAAGAACTGTGGACCAGTGTTGTATACTGCAGGTTTCCTCAAGCGCACTTCCCAGGTGGCCCTAACCTGCCTGACAACGCAGGAGACTTAAGAGAGGCAGGTTTGATCCCTGAATCATGAAGATCCCCTGGAGTAGGAAATGGCAACCCACTCCAGTATTCTTGCCTAGGAAATCCCATCAACAGAGGAACCTGACAGGCTACAGTCCATGAGATTGCAAAGAGTCAGACATGACTGAAGCGACTTAGCACACAAGCATTATATATATGGTGGTCTTAATGGGAAAGGATTTTGTCATGGAGCCCCATTGTTGACTTAAATTATTTTATATTAATGTTAATCTTAAATTAATATTACTTAAGTGGGCCAAAAAACATAAAACTACCTATAAATGCCTTATGCTTATTGCTTTTATACAGCTGTAAAGCTAAAACAAATTTGTAAGTTGAATACAAACAAACCTATAAAACCAATAAAAACCAAATTAGCAGCATTAGTTTAATGTGATGGATGATGTTCCTTGGCTGAAACTGAATCACTTCTCCTAAAGCGCAATGAGTATGTTTTCTGCGTGCGTTAGATCTGTCTGGACTACTGTTTGCCAAGTGAATATCCTGTTCACCCACCACTTTCTGTCTCCAAAATGAGGGGGTTTGACCTTGACTGTTGACCTTCATCATGGAAGTGTTATGACTGCTTCTCTTCTTCCCTATCAGCTCAAACAGTTCAGGTTGTACTGCTTGGCACCAGAGAGATTGCGAGTACCACCGCAAGAGCTCAAGCATGCAGTGGGATGAGCTAATTAAGGGAATCAGCCAGGTGATACGGGAAGTGCATGTGTTCAGCTTGAAAAGATTACCCTTGAAATTTAAGTTTAGAATTATTAAAAAGATTTCAGAGGAAGCTCATAAATCCACGAGGGTGTGTCCGTACCAAAACTCCAGTATGAGATTTGAACTAAATGAGTTCTGGTTTTACCTTCATGATTTTCCAGAAGTACGGTCATAGGGGAGTCCTTTTATCTCTTGATTTCCTCACTTGTGAAGAGGGATGAGGAATTCCTGCTCTGTTTAAGGCAGTGGCCTAGTGTGAAGAACACATAAGGTTGAGTTTCTGAAATTGCACTGAAAACCACAGATTTGAGAAGTGGTGGTTGTGAGCTGAACAGTGTTCCTTATTCATTGCCCTGAAACTCAGATCCTAACCCCCCTCCCTCTCCCCATGCCTCAGGATGTGACTGCATTTGAAGCTGGGGCCTTTAAAGAGGTGCTAAGTCGTTTTAGCGGTGTCCGACTCTTTGCGACCCTATGGGCTGCAGGCCGCCAGTCCCTTCTGTCCATGGGCTTCTCCAGGCAAGAATACTGGAGTGGGTCGCCATTTCCAAAATGAGGTCATACGTGTGGACCCTAATCCAACAAGACTGATGCCTCCATAAGAAGAGCAGTTTAGGATATAGGCACACACAAGGGGATGACCACGTGAGGACCCAAGGAGGCGACAGCCGTCTGGAAGCCAAGGAGGGAGGCTTCAAAGGACATCAACATTCTGACACCTTGATGTCAGACCTGTAGCCTCCAGATGTGTGAGAAAACAAGTTCTTGTCATTCAGGCCACCTAGTGTGAGGTACTCTATTATGGAAGCCCTAAAAAATGGCCTGTGTGTGCTCAGCCCGGACTCTGTGGCCCCATGGACTGTAGCCCGCCAGGCTCCTCTGGCCATGGGATTCTCCAGGCAAGAATACTGGAGTGGGTTGCCATTTCCTTCTCCACGGGATCTTCCCACCCCAGGGATTGAACCCACATTTCTTACGTCTCTTGTATTGGCAGGTGGATGGATTCTTTACCACTTTAGCCACTTGGGAAGCTCCTAGAAAGCTAATACAAGCGGGGAAAATGGCTAGTGTGACGCACTGGCAAGCTGGTGTGCAGATTCAGTTCCGGTGATAACTCAGTGGCTTTCATGCTTGGGAGCTCTCTAACCCACCCGCCAGGTTTCTCTGTCTGTGGAATTTTCCAGGCAAGAATACTAGAGTGGGTTGCCATTTCATGCCTGAGGGCACTTATCTTCCTTTTCTGGTTTTGCTCTTTGTACGAAAGGGGGAGATCTATAGCTTCTCTCTCTCTCATCATTGTGGGGTAAATGCAGGAGGAAGGGGTGTGCTCATCCATGCTTCACTGACAAAAAAGGCTATGCAGTACCCCAGAATTATTATCTATTGGTAAGCAGGCTGGGAGACTTGCTTCCTGATGACTTGTTAAATTTCTCATTCTTTAAGACTTCTCTTGAGTCTCATCTCATCTCATTCATTCATCAGTGAATTCTGTATGAAGCCCCTGCTTTGTGCCAGGTACTGTAATGCATAAATGCGATAGTGATAGTGGTCAACATAGGGCCTGTTTTCATGGAACTTGCAGTCTTTTGGAAGCAGATAGTAGAGGGATAAACCAATAACCAGATAGTTATGGAATGTGTGTTGTGCAATAAAGCAGAGGTAGCAGGATGGGATAAAGACATTCAGAGAATGTGGGGAGTGGCATTCCAGATGGAGGGAACCGCCTGTGCACGAGGAGGGAGAGGAGGTCACTGTGGCTGGCGTGGCAAGTGAAGGGGAGGCGATGGCAAAGGCAGGGAGTGGGCTGACTGACCAGGATTTTGTAGGCTGAGATAAAGTGTTGGATTTCTTACCCATTAGAATTTTTTTCAGCTGAAAGTAGCAGAAATGTCAACTTGAAATGGCTTAAACAATATAGAGATAAATATTAATAAGTAACCTGGAGGCAGAGGAGTAGGGCCAACTCCTTTGAATGGCTAACTCAACCACATTGTCTTAGCCACCTTCCACACATGAGTGCTCATGTGATCTAATTTTGGCCATGAGCTGGAAGTCAAGCTGCTCTGGAGTTCCTGGGGAAAGTTTGGCACTTTTCTCTCCCTTCCTGTTTCTTTCTGCCCAGACTGGGACAAGATGGCTAGAGCTCCAGCAGCCATCTTGCAGCTTTGAGGGCAAAAGGCCATGTGATAGATTGTGGTCTTGATCACATCTATTTGTTCCTGTCTTATAAGGACATTATATACCCTCTTCTTGGTACCTGGCTTACAAAGCCTCCCTATAAGAGGAACATTCTTTTGTTCTCCACTGCCAAGTATGGATGTATAACTTTGGCTAATAGGATGTGAGCAGATGTGATCTGTGGTGGTCTGAGCAGATGCCTTAAATGCAGTTGTGTGGTTGGATTTTTTTTTTTAATTGGAACTCCCTTGATTAGTAAGATAGACCTTGCCCATGTAGAGTCCACTCCTTCAGTCTGGACTGAAGTCACACAAGGGCAGAGCCACAGCCAACTGCAGCCTCTATGTCCCTTGAGTGAACCATGCTCATTGCTGTTGAAGACCCCTGAGAGTTTGGGGTCATCCATCACTTTAGCAAAGTGGCTTACTAGAGGCCAAGAGGATACTCTGACCTGCCCCTATTTCTGACACTCTTCTTTGGTGAGAAAGCCCCTATTTAATTTTTTGTAGTCAAATTTTCTGATCCTTGCAGCCAAAAGCATTCCCAACTGAGATTAGTCCAACCAGTCCATTCTAAAGGAGATCAGACGTGGGTGTTCTTTGGAAGGAATGATGCTAAAGCTGAAACTCCAGTACTTTGGCCACCTCATGCAAAGAGCTGACTCACTGGAAAAGACTCTGATGCTGGAACAGATTGGGGGCAGGAGGAGAAGGGGATGACAGAGGATGAGATGGCTAGATGGCATCACCGACTCCATGGACATGAGTTTGAGTGAACTTCAGGAGTTGGCGATGGAAAGGGAGGCCTGGCGTGCTGCAATTCATGGGGTCACAAAGAGTCGGACACGACTGAGTGACTGAACTGAACTGAACTGACTCGGAGGCCAGTGGAATCTCCAGGGCCCCAAGCTCTTTTCGTCTTGTCATTTGCCATATCTCCTGTATTCACAAGTGAAACTCCTCAAGTCTGCAGATCTGTACAATTGCTGTCTCAAGTCCAACAATCCATGAACACTCAAAAACTTTTGCTGAGAAAATAAAAGATCATTCCAGGCATGCACATCTGATTTCAGGATCTAAAATCATTTCTTATAAGTTCTCAGCAGACATCTCCCTCCCTCTACCCACACCCTGTCCCAGGATCTCATTGAACAGCACTGGTTAACATGCCAATTTCTGAATCTATCACTTAGGATGGTACATGAGACCACCATGATCCGTCCAGGCAAATTAGAGTTTTGCAGAGTCACAAGGGGACAGGTGGACTGCAGAAAGAACTGTCGGCTGTGCTGGCGTGGAAGGGAAACTTGCCACTGGATGAGCAAGCAATAGCATCTGCTAGACTCTCCTCGGAAACCATTTCTCACTCCAAGACTGAGTTAGGGACTTCCATCTCTGGGTACTCATCTTTTTTCATACTGTTACTACAGTGCTATTATTTACTAACCTGTCAACTGAGGAAGGTCATTATCTTATCCCTCTCTGTACCCAGCATTTGTCTAGTATGTATGGATGTGAGAGTTGGACTGTGAAGAAGGCAGAACGCTGAAGAATTGATGCTTTTGAACTGTGGTGTTGGAGAAGACTCTTGAGAGTCCCTTGGACTGCAAGGAGATCCAACCAGTCCATTCTGAAGGAGATCAGCCCTGGGGGTTTTTTGGAAGGAATGATGCTAAAGCTGAAACTCCGGTTCTTTGGCCACCTCATGCACAGAGCTGACTCATTGGAAAAGACTCTGATGCTGGGAGGGATTGGGGGCAGGAGGAGAAGGGGATGACAGAGGATGAGATGGTTGGATGGCATCACGGACTCGATGGACTTGAGTCTGAGTGAACTCCGGGAGTTGTTGATGAACAAGGAGGCCTGGCGTGCTGTGATTCATGGGGTCGCAAAGAGTTGGACACGACTGAGTGACTGAACTGAACTGAACTGAACTGAACTGAACTGGCTGATAGCAAGAGTCCAGTAATTGCTGAGATGGTTGGATGGAGAAGATGATCCACTGGAGCTGTCAGACAGTGAAAGGGCTGAGGAGGAAAAAGCCAGGTAGTAAGATACACGAGGGTTGTGACTTCTCCCTTCTGTAGTCTCAGTGCCCAGGATTTAGTGGGGGTGGGGTTTGTTGAGAGAATATTTGTATACATGATGGAGGCAGCTAAATCTAGGGGTAGTTATCTACTTCATTCATTTTTAAGGACCTTGTCTCCATTTTTGAAAGTTAAAATCTGGGTTCAAATTTTGACTCTTTCACTTTTTTGTTGTGTGACCTTGGGCAAGTCATTATGTCTCCTTGAGCCACTGTTTGCTCACCTGTAAATAGGTCTCATAATAGGTCTTATCTCAGTGCCATAATGTGCACAAAACTCTTTACATACCTAGAGTGTGGTTATCTCACAAGAAAGAGTACTTTCCTTTCTCACTGCCTCCAAGGTGGGCAGAGGATTTTGAAGTGGGGAGGGAACAAACCACAGAGCCCCCTGGAAGACAAAGCGGAGCGTCTCTTAGGGGCTGTCACATCAATCTGGTCCTATTGAACAGCCGGCCAGTGAGAGGATTAAGAGCCCTCAGCAGCCCCCTTACCTCCTGCTGGCTCAGGACAAGACAAATGGGCTTTAAGTGTGCCGCCTGTCTAAAGCTAGACAATCCACTGACACCTCATAAACCGTGCTGTTAGCAATTTAAAGGGTTTGTGGTTGAGAAAGTGCCAAATTCCTCCTGCCAGCCCCACAGGATGCAGCAAAGACACACTCTGGGAGAACCTATTTTAAGAATAAATGTGAGCCAGGCAGTCGTTAAGAGCTGAAACAAAGCTGAGCTTTTTAGCTCCTGAGTGTCTGAGTTTCATGTCCAGACCAGGATCACCTGAGCAGAGTGTAGACCTCTGTCCACGGGTGTCACTGGAGGAGAGGCGCACTCAGAAACTTCTGACCCCCTTCCCCACATTCCGTCATCATTCCTCTGGGTCAAGCATTGCCCTCAATAAGCTCTTCCATTACAGTTCTTTGGGGAGGATCAACCTGGTAAGTCACTTTAAAATGTGTGAATCTCCTGTTTGGTTGGAGAGCTGGCCCACCAGGATTTCTTGGGGTGCGTCTGGGGATTCAGGAGCTCTGAAGTGCGATGTAAAGGGAGAGAGGGCTAGTTTACAGTCAGCAAAGCCTCTTCTCCTGCCGTGTAAATTTGCTTGCTTGCAGCTGCTCTTCTTTCGATCCCTCAGGCTTGCTGTCTGTCCTTCCTCATTCCCCAGGACCTTGGCACACACGGTTCCAGCCGCCTGGCAGGATCATCGCCGAGTGCGTGCGGGCATGCCCAACATGTCCGACTTTTTGTGACCCCTTGGACTGTAGCCCATCAGGCTCTACTGGGATTTCCCAGGCAAGAACACTGGAGTGGGTTGCCATGCCCTCCTCCAGGGGATGTTCTGGACCCAGGGATTGGACCCATGTCTCTTACATCTCCTGTCTTGGCAGGTGGATTCTTTACCAATAACACCACCTGGGAAGCCCATGGTCCTCTCCTCTTTAACACTTCGCTCATTCCTGTTCCTCATCCTGCTTTTAGCGTGTTTGTCGCTTCCTCAGGGAGACCTTCCTGACGAATCGCCTCTTCTCTCTCCCTCATCCTCCCACCCCATGGGGTGCATGTCTTTCAGACACAGTATCTTTGCTGTAACTTTAAATTTGTGTGATTATGTTATTAATGTCTGTCTTTCCCCAACAAAGCTTAACATTTTTCAGGGCAAGGAATGTGTTCTTTCTCAGTATTGCTTTCCTGGTGCCTAACAAACAGGTGCTCAGTAAACATGTCCACTGGATGAATGGAAAGGGGGGGGGGATGTTCCCAGGGAAGAAGGGCTTGTCAGGGGTGCCCAGGGCCTGGCCTTCCTCCCTGCAGGGTCAGGGACTTGGTCTGGTGACTGTCCCTCAGCTGAGCGGACATGGGGATTAATAATCAGTCCCACCATTTATGAAGTAGTTCTAAGAGTTTTACAGGAGCTCTGTCATTTGTTTCCCACACCAGCCCTAGGAAGAGGGTACTATTACTCTGATGTTACAGGGGAAGAAGTAGGCACAGAGAGGATCAGTGGCTTACACAAGGTCACACAGGAAGAGTGGAGCTCAGGTTCACACCTAGACTGCGGCCGGCTTTAGAGACCACACTTTTAACACAGTGACCCACTCTGAAGCTCCCTGGTTGCTCCATGTCTGCTGTGCTTAATCCCTCAGTCGTGTCCAACTCTTTGTGGCCCCATGGACAGTAGCCAGCCAGGCTCCTCTGTCCATGGGGATTCTCCAGGCAAGGATGCTGGAGTGGGTTGTCATGCCTTCCTCCAGGGGATCTTCCCGACCCAGGGATTGAATCCAGGTCTCCCACATTGCAAGCGGATTCTTTACTGTCTGAGCCATCAGGGAAGCCCAGTTGATCCATATACCAAGTGCTAACTTTTTAATTATCTTCTCTCTTAGCTCAGTCAGTAAGGAATCTGCCTGCAATGCAGGAGACCTGGGTTTGATTCCTGGGTTGGGAAGATCCCCTGGAGAAGGAAATGGCAACCTACTCCAGTATTCTTGTTTGGAGATTCCCATGGACAGAGGAGCCTGGCAGACTTCAGTTCATTAAACCAAGACATAAAACGTTCAAGGCTTGCCTCCTCCCTTGAAGGCATGCCTCCTCCCTTGAAGGCTTGCCTCCTCCCTTGAAGGCTTGCCTCCTCCCTTGAAGGCTTGCCTCCTGTAAACTAAGTGCTGTGTGAAGGCTGCTTGAGAAGCGCGACCACAGACAGAAGGTAATAGGTGTCAAGGCTGATGCTTGGGGACCTTGTGACTGCGACGGTCTGGTGTGCGGTGTGGGTGGCCCAGCCCTGGCGGGGGATGAGCTGTCACAGTGCGGGACACTGATCCCTGGGCAGTGCGAGAGTGGGTCTGCCAGTCCCTCTGCTACCCTTGTCTCAGTCTCCTTGGCTGCCCAGGCCCCTCAACCTTCAGGGAGGCTGAGACCCCCAGCCTGGATCCAACTAAGCCACATGCTTTGGGAGCTGCTCTCTCTCCAGGCTGTCTCTGCTATTCTCTGTTCTGATATTTGCATGCTAATTTTATAATCAAGCCTTTGGAAGAAAGCTTGAGTTTCCCTTAGTTTCCAAGGCCTTCGGTGTCCTGGAAGCAACACTGTGCAACAGGAACTGTTTCCTCTCCCTTTTATGAGGCTCAGAGACGCCAGGTAACTTCCCTAAGGCTGCTCAGCCGAGGGCACAGAGCTATCATCCACACCCAGGTCTGTTCAGCTGCAGAGTCTGCGCAGCTCACCCCTGCTGTACCCGCGCTGCCTCCCCCAGTTTAAACCTACATTTTGCTTTATTATTATTGTTATTCTTATTGGCAGAATGCAGGATCTTAGCTCCCCAACCAGGGATTGAATCTGGACTCTTGGCGGTGAAAGTGCGGAGTCCTAACCACTAGACGGCTGGGGAACTCTCCAGACCTGCAGCTTAGAAAGCCCATGGCCAAGTGCCTGATGTGCAGAAACATCCATAAAGCATTTGTGGCAACATGCGTGTCATGGTGCATCAACACTGTGGGCTTTAAAATAAGAACGTATGGATGGGAATCCAGATTGGATGCGCCGTGTGACCTTGGACATGCTTGCTAGCCTCTTCACGCCTCAGTTTCTTCATCACGGCAGTGGGTTAGCAACAGCAAATTCCTTCATGGGATCTTGGGGTGCATTAAAGAAGTTAGTGAATTACTAGCAATGTCAGTGGGGGCTCTTTTGGTAACTGCGACAAAAACTCGCCTCTCATCAGTTTTTAAAGGGAATTGTTGTTGTTGCTGGGTCACTTACTGTGTCCAGTTCTTTGCGACCCCATAGACTGCAGCACACCAGGCTCCCCTGCCATTCGCTCTCTCCCAGAGTTTGCTCAAATTCATGTCCATTGAGTTAGTGATGCTTTCTAACTATCCCATCCTCTGTTGCCCCCTTCTCCTTTTGCTTTTCATCTTTCATCAGGGGCTTTTCCAATGAGTGGGCTCTTTGCATCAACTAGCTAAAGTATTGGAGCTTCAGCTTCAACATTAGTCCTTCCAGAGTTGACTTCCTTTAGGATTGTCTGGTTTGATCTCCTTGCTGCCCAAAGGACTCTCAAGAGATTTCTCCAGCACCACAATTCGAAAAGCATCAATTCTTCAGTGCTCAACCTTCTTTATGGTCAAACTCTCACATCCGTGCATGACTACTGGAAAAACCATAGCTTTGATTATACCATAGGGAATTAGGTAGCCCAGTAACTGGAAAGTCTGGTGGCAGATTGACAGTTGAGGCTTGGCTGTATTCAGTGGTTCTTTCCTCGTCTGAGCACTAAGTTCACTGTGGTGGGTCCTGGGCATTCCAGATCTCTGGTATCAGATTGACCAATGCTACCTCCTTAACAGCAAGACAGAGACCCCACATTGGGGCTCACTGCTTCTGATCATCCTACTTCAGATCACATGCCCACTTTTGAGCCATTCCTTGCCATGGTCTAGGCAAGGCAGCCTGGGTCACATGACTCCATGCTGGACTCAAGGGGAGACAACCCCATGAGGACAGCATTGTCATAGAAATGGGGAGGATTGATCCCCAAATCAGGGTGAATGGACCCTGGGTGAGGAGCTGGCAGATGACCACTTGATACTATTATTATCATCCTGATTGTTATCATCTTTATTTTTCAGTCCCCCACGATATCTGAACTACCCTGGTGGCTCAGACGGTAAAGAATCTGCCTGCAGTGCAGGACACTCAGCTTTGATTCCTGGGTTGGGAAGATCCCTTGAAGAAGGGAATGGCAGCCCGCTCCAGTATTCTTGCCTGGAGGATTCCATGGACAGAGGAGCCTGATGGGCTACAGTCCATGGGGGTCACAAAGAGTTGGACACCACTGAGCAACTGACACGTTCACTTTCATAATAATCTGGTTGGGTTGAATAGGTGTGTGAATGTGAAAGAAAACAGGTCATTATTTCAAATCCATTTCCCCTTCCTGGGTCCAGACTGGACCCTAACATTTCTGTTCATATTTCTTTGGCTAGGACTTAGTCAGATGACCAGGCCTAACTGCAAGGGGGGCTGGGAAATGGAGTCTGTAACCCTCTCCCACACAGCATCCTCCCTGCTCTTTCCTCTTTTGCTGGCTGGATGTAGATGAGAATGGCCATCCTAGGAACCACATTTGGAAATGGCAATGAAAAGATGGAAACAAGGTGGAAAGAGCCCAGAGTCCTGCGTCGCTGTTGGAGGAGAGCTTCTCTCTGGCCTGGAGTGGCTGTTTTGGGCTTTGTGTGAGCGAGAAGTGCTTTTCTGCTGTGTTTGAGCCTTTATATGTGGAAGAGCTTGTTTGCTGCAGCCCCCAGTGCTGTCTCACCGCCCTCCCTTCTCCCCTTCCTCCCACTGGCAGTCAGGGCAGGGGGCCAGGGTGGTCTTGGCTCTAAGTCTGAGCAGCAGACATGTGAGAGAGGCTGCAGGAGACTTGAGTCCTGAAAGTTGCTGCCCATCTCTCCTGGAATCCTCACACTTTGAGTTCAAGGTGCTCCTAGAGGCCCCATACATGACACCCTGTTGTCATGAGCCTTTAGGTTTTGTCTTTGATATCCCAGGTAACAAAGTGGTTTATCCAAAGAAAATATTAGGTACCAGTTTAACTGTAAAAAATAGATGCTCCCCTAAGAGCATTCACAGCGACTTCTACCTTTATGAGAGATTTTATGATCCAAATTGCCTGTCAGGATGTTTAAACAGCCCCTCAGAGCACCGAATAGTGCCCTCATAGTCATTACCCACCACTAATGGGTGCTGAGCTTTCCAAACACCTATTTACAGTGTAGATTTAGTCATCCTGGAGGACCTATTTCTGATTAAATAATACATGATTTCAAAGTGTCTAAGTACAGTGTATGTGCCCAGTGCTATCCTTCTGGGTCCTAAGGTTCTCCAGCTACAGATATTCCCATGAGCTTCCTTGATGGGGACCAAAGAGACTTTCTCCTCTATTAGAGCTTTGAAGCTGCAGTGTCTGTCCATTTTCTGTGGGGGAGTGTAGGAAATGTACACTCCTGGGCTCTACCTAGAGAGTCTGACTCAGTAGGTCTGTGGCGTGAAACCTGTATTTTCAGGAAAAAGACCCAAGTAATTCCTTCAGTGCATGAAAATGAATTGCACACTTACCCTGGGTGAGGCTCTGTGCTGTATCTGAGAATAGAACAGACCATGTTGCTGTGTGTGTGGCGCTTATTGCCTAAAGGACAGAATTGTAAGGCAGTGCAAATTTGTGGTCCTGAATGTTCCCCCCAACAGTTCTTTGTTTTTTCATTTCACCCTGCCTGATCTTTTGTTGTTGTTCATTTGCTTAGTTGTATCTGACTCTTTGTGACCCCATGGACTGCAGCTTGCCATACTTCCCTGTCCTTCACTATCTCCCGGCGTTTGCTCAAACTCATGTCCATTAACTTAATGATGCCATCCAACCATCTCATCCTCTGTCACCCCCTTCTCCTCCTGCCCTCAATCTTTCCCAGCATTTGGGTCTTTTCCAGTGAGCCTGCTCTTCTCATCAGGTGGCCAAAGTATTGGAGCTTCAGCTTCAGCATCAGTCCTTCCATTGAATATTCAGTCAGAGTTGATTTCTTTTAGGATTGACTGGTTGGATCTCCTTGCAGTCCAAGGGACTCTCAAGAGTCTTCTTTAGCACCATGCTGCTGCTGCTAAGCCGCTTCAGTCGTGTCCGACTCTGTGTGACTCCATAGATGGCAGCCCGCCAGGCTCCCCCATCCCTAGGATTCTCCAGGCAAGAACACTGAAGCGGGTTGCCATTTCCTTCTCCAATGCATGAAAGTGAAAAGTGAAAGTGAAGTCGCTCAGTCGTTTCCGACTCTTAGCGACCCCATGGACTGCAGCCTACCAGGCTCCTCTGTCCATGGGATTTTCCAGGCAAGAGTACTGGAGTGGGGTGCCATTGCCTTCTCCACTTTAGCACCATAGTTCGAAAGCATCAATTTTTCGGCACTAAGCCTGCTTTATGTTCAACTGTCACATCCGTTCATGACTATTGGAAAAAATCCTTAATTCTCTAATTTTCCAACTATTACCCTGAAAATTGATTCAGTCTAGTTGCATGAAGCAGAGTGACCAGTGTCTCCCTGACTCCCTCCTTGGGTCTCTTGCTTGGGCCACAGGCCTTATTTCCCTCCCTTGAACTCCTGTAGAATTTTCCTCCCCAGGGCAAGTCAAATGGACTGAAGACTCTCTTAGGCTGTGTAACGGAGGCAACGTGTTTAACCTTTCAAGTCTTGCTCGCCCCATCTCTAAAATGGAGATGATAATATTTTGCCTTCCTGAGGGTGCACTGCGGCTCCAGCAAAGAGGCAGAGAAAGGAAAGGCTGGGGTTCTGATGCTAACCTTGCTTACCATCTGTCCATGTCGTGATAGATCTTTAAAGTGGAGGGAGAGAATTGGAATGGAGGAGATAAGATTATTTCTTTAACTCACTGTTCAGTTCACTTCTTGCGTTTCTTTTAGCACAGGACAGTGATGAAGGACTTTGTTTAAGGACTGTCTTGGCTTTGCTACGTCCTAACTGATGACCTTGAGTATATTCTTAACATCTCAATTTTCTCATCTGTGCCATAGGACTAATCATACCGTGTACCTTAAGGGGTTGTTGTGAGTTAAATGAATCAGTGTATTTAAAGTACTTAATGCTTGCCTGGTTCAATATAGGAGCTCATCAAACATGTAGCTTCTGTGAGGCCTCATGTCCAGTGGTGAAGCTAGGTCACAGGGACACAGCCAGCTGTTCTGGAGTAGGGTTTTTCAACCTTGGTGCTGTTAACATGTGACTGACAATTCTTTGTGGTAGGGGCTGTCCTGTGCCTTGTGGGATGTTGAGAAGCATCTCTGGCCTCTGCCTGCTTTTAATACACACAGGTAGAACTCTCTTGAGCAAGAGTATAGATGGTGGAGTAGAAGGACAGTGAAAAATGAATTCCTCAGGTCGGTAGGTACACAATATGCTACTAGAGAAGAGTGGAGAAACAGCTCCAGAAAGAATGAAGAGGCTGAGCCAAAGTGAAAACAGCGCCCAGTTGTGGATGTGTCTGGTGATGGAAGTAACGTCTGATGCTGTAAAGAATAATATTGCATAGCAACCTGGAATGTTAGGTCCATGAATCAAGGTAAATTGGAAGTGGTCAAACAGGAGATGGCAAGAGTGAACATCGATACTTTAGGAATCAGTGAACTAAAATAGACCAGAATGGGCAAATTTAGTTCAGATGACCATTATATCTACTACTGTGGGCAAGAATCCCTTAGAAGAAATGGAGTAGCCATCATAGTCAACAAAAGAGTCCAAAATGCAATACTTGGGTGCAATCTCAAAAATGACAGAATGATCTCTGTTCATTTCCAAGGTAAACCATTCAATATCACAGTAATCCAAGTCTGTGCCCCAACCAGTAATGCTGAAAAAGCTGAAGTTGAACAGTTCTGTGAGGGCCTTCTAGAACTAACACCAAAAAATGTCCTTTTCATCATAGGGGGCTGGAATGCAAAAATAGGAAGTCAAGAGATACCTGGATTAACAGGTAATTTTGGCCTTGGAGTGCAAAATGAAGCAGGGCAAAAGCTAACAGAGTTTTGCCAAGAGAACATACTGGTCATAGCAGACACCCTCTTCCAACAATCAAGAGACGACTCTACACGTGGACATCACCAGATGGTCACTACCAAAATCAGATTAATTATATTCTTTGCAGCTGAAGATGGAAAAGCTCTATACAGTCAGCAGAAAAAGACTAGGAACTGACTGTGGCTCAGATCATGAACTCCTTATTGCAAAATTCAGGCTTAAAGTGAAGAAAGTAGGAAAACCACTAGACCATTCAGGTATGACCTAAATCAAATCCCTTATGATTATACAGTGGAAGTGACCAATAGATTCAAGGGATTAGATCTGATAGACAGAGTGCCTGAAGAACTATGGATAGAGGTTCATGACATTGTACAGGAGACAGTGATCAAAAACATCCCCACAAAAAAAAGAAATGCAAAAAGGCAAAGACAGGGTCTGAGGAGGCCTTACAAATATCTGAGAAAAGAAGAGAAGCACAAGGTAAAGGAGAAAAGGAAAGACATACATCTGAATGCAGAGTTCCAAGGAATCGCAAGCAGAGATAAGAAAGCCTTCCTAAGTGATCAGTGCAAAGAAATAGAGGAAAACAATAGAATGGGAAAGACTAGAGATCTCGTCAAGAAAATTAAAGATACCAAGGGAACTTTTCATGCAAAGATGGGCACAATAAAGGACAGAAATGGTATATCTGACAGAAGCAGAAAATATTAAGAAGAAGTGGCAAGAATACACAGAAGAACTATACAAAAAGATCTTCATGGCCCAGATAACTACAATGGTATGATTACTCACTTAGAGCTAGACATCCTGGAATGTGAAGTCAAGTTGGTTTTAAGAAGCCTCACAATGAACAAAGCTAGTGGAAGTGATGGTATTCCAGCTGAGCTACCTGAAAGACGACGCTGTGAAAGTGCTGCACTCAATGCGCCAGCATTTGGAAAACTCAGCAGTGGCCACAGGACTGGAAAAGGTCAGTTTTCATTCCAATCCTAAAGAAGGGCAATGCCAAACAATGTTCAACCTATCACACAGTTGCATGCATCTCACATGCTAGCAAAGTAATGCTCAAAATTCTCCAAGTGAGGCTTCAATTGTAGGTGACCTGAGAACTTCCAGATATTCAAGCTGGTTTTAGATAAGGCAGGTAAACCAGAGATCATATTGCCAACATCCATTGGATCATAGGGAGAAAGCAATGGCACCCCACTCCAGTACTCTTGCCTGGAAAACCCCTGGATGGAGGAGCCTGGAAGGCTGCAGTCCATGGGGTCGCTGAGGGTCAGACACAACTGAGCGACTTCACTTTCACTTTTCACTTTCATGCATTGGAGAAGGAAACGGCAACCCACTCCAGTACTCTTGCCTGGAGAATCCTAGGGATGGGGGAGCCTGGTGGGCTGCCGTCTATGGGGTCGCACAGAGTTAGACATGACTGAAGTGACTTAGCAGCTTAGCAGCAGTTGGATCATAGAAAAAAAACAAGAGAATTCCAGAAAAACATCTGCTTCATTGACTATGCCAAAGCCTTTGACTTTGGCATAGTCAATGAAGTATAGACTATGTGTGGATCACAACACAATGTGGAAAATTCTTAAAGAGATGGGAATACCGGACCACCTGACCTGTCTCCTGCAAGATCTGTATGCAAGTCAAGAAGCAACAGTTAGAACCAGACATGGAACAATGGACTGGTTCCAAATTGGGAAGGAATAAACAAGGTTGTGTATTGTCACCTGTCTTACATAACTTGTATGCAGAGTAAATCATGCTACATGCTGAGCCAGATGAAACACAAGCTGAAATCAAGATTGCCAGGAGAAATATCAATAACCTCAGATATGCAGATGACACTACCCTCATGGCAGAAAGTGAAGAGGAACTATAGAGCCTCTTGATGAAAGTGAAAGAGGAGAGTGAAAAAGCTGACTTAAAACTCAACATTCAAAAGATTAAGATCAGGGCATCTGGTCCTATTACTTCATGGCAAATATATAGGGAAACAATGGAAACAGTGAGAGACTTCATTTTCTTGGGCTACAAAATCACTGCATATGGTGACTGCAGCTGTAAAATTAAAAGACACTTGCTCCTTGGAAGAAAAAGCTATGAAAAACCTAGAGAGCATATTAAAAAGCAGAGACATTACTTTGCCAGCAAAGGTCTGTATAGTCAGAACTATGGTTTTTCCAGTAGTCACGTATGGATGTGAGAGTTGGACCATAAAAAAAGCTGAGTATTGAAGAATTTATGTCTTTTAACTGTGATGTTGGAGAAGACTCTTGAGAGTCCCCTGGACTGCAAGGGAAACTGACCAGTCAGTCCTGAAGGAAATCAGTCCTGAATGTTCATTGGAAGGACTGATGCTGAGGCTGAAGCTCCAATACTTTGGCCACCTGATGAGGAGAACTGACTCACTGGAGAAGACCCAGATGCTGGGAAAGATTGAGGGCAGGAGGAGAAGGGGATGACAGAGGATGAGATGGTTGGAAGACATCACTGACTCAATGGACATGAGTCTGAACGAGCTCTGGAGTTGGCGAAGGACAAGGAAGCTTGGCGTACTGCAGTCTGTTGGGTCACAGAGTCTGACACGACTGAGCAACTGAACTGAACCCTCTCTTGGGCTTTCCAGGTGGTACCAGTGGTAATGAAGCCACCTGCTAAGGCAGGAGACATAAGAGATGTGGGTTTGATCCCTTGATTGGGAAGGTCCATGGAGAAGAGCATGGCAATCCACTCCAGTATTCTTGCCTGGGAAATCCCAGGGACAGAGGAGCCTGGGAGGCTGCAATCCATAGGGTTGCAAAGAGTCAGACATGACTGAAGCAACTTAGTATGCATATAGCACTCTCTTAGTCCAGTCCTGACAACCAGAGATGTCTCTGAATATTCCAAACATTCTTGGGGGACAAAATTACCCTTTGTTAAGAACCACTGTTCTTGATTGTAAGTTCCTTGAGGCCTTCCTACTCTGCAGCTCACCTGGGAGCTTGTTAGAAATGCAGAACTGCAAACCCTGTCCCAGGCTTACTGATCAGAAGCTGCATTTCAACAAGATCCCCAAGCAAGTCAGATGCATCCTGAGGCTTATGGAGCGGGGCTTTTGGGAGTGGATCTGAAGGGCACTGCTCAGCGTAGGCACTGGGTGTGTTAAAGGAATGAACAGGTGAATTGTGGCCAACATAAAAATTCTCCCTTTAAGATTCTAACAGCCATCTGCATTTTCCATTACCATGCTCTGAGTTTGCTGGCTCAGATACAGGCCTGAGGTCGATGCTTTGTCAATGTCTCTGCCCAGGGATCCTAATTCATCCAGGCCTTCCTGGGTCAGGGTGAATTGGGGTGATGGATGGTGGAGCAGGCAGAGATAGCTGTGGGCAGGGTTGTGAAGTCTGTGCAGTACATTCCCAGCCTCTGAGTGGGTTCTTCCCTTTCCTTTTTCACCTGGTGTCCTCTATATGGATGATCCAGGAGACATGGAAGCAGTGTTTTTAAATGCTTCCCAGGTCTTCATAGTGATGGCTGAGGAGCTAAAGCATATGAATTAATTATATCCACTCCCCCTTTTATTTTTAAAGTTCGTGTTGCAATGAGTTTATAAGAGAACACACTGGAAAAAGATTCAAGTGGAATAGCTTCTGGGCTTCCCAGGTGGCGCTAGAGGTAGAGAATCCACCTGATAATACAGGAAAACACAAGAGGCACGGGTTCAGTCCCTGGGTCAGGAAGATCCCCTGGAGAAGGAAATGGCAACCCACTCCAGTATTCTTGCCTGGAGAATTCCATGGACAGAGGAGCCTGGAAGGTTACAGTCCATGGGGTTGTGAAGAATTGGACGTGACTGAAGCGAATGAACACACATACATGCACATGCTTCAGAAATTTTCTTGTTTTGCCCCTAAAAGTTCAGCAAAGGTGAATAGAGCAGGCAAAGCCACATTTTTCATCTCAAGTAGGAGAAGGAGGCAAAAGAGGAAGGCAGACACATTTAGAAGCGAGGTGAACCTTCTTTATCTGAGGCCAGGGGCTGGTGAATTTGCACTGGTGCATAAAGGCAGTACACTGGGCCCCTCTTTGCAAGCCTCAGGTTTGAAATGTTAAGCCAAATCACAGAGATTGAACACTGATGTTTTGAGAAACAAGCGTTATGTTTTAATAGGGTTTGTGATAGCTGCTGAGCCAATTCCAAGAGGAAATGTGCCCTAATAAATACTCGTGATGGGAATGGTGAGAGTTACCCTTTAGTGTGGATAATCTTGCTGCGGAGGAGATGATGGGCTGCTGCAGGTAGACTGAGGGAGGCTCCTTGCTTGAAAACACATTTTTCTGTTGGGGGCACGTGCACGCTTGTGTGTGTGTGTGTGCCTGCACTGGAGATGAACAGAACATTTAAAGTCTGAGCAGGCTCCACGACAACTTCAAATAGAGGCTTGGCTGAAATCCCTTCTGAGCCCATCTCAGCATGGATGAGGTATTATCAACTCTTGATGAAGATTGATTTTAAAATAACTGGGTTCTCAAAGATCCTAATTCTGGAAATCAATTAGATTAATCGGCCTTGTAAAACGACCGTGCGGAATGTGTTTCAAGGTTACTGGGGAAATTCTGAACCCATCAGAGTGATTAGCTCGCCAAGTGTGATGTGGCCTGGGTGGTTGGTGTGGCTTGGAAGTGGAGCTGAGAACCTTCTCCGAAGGTGAGCTAGTAGGGGTTCTCATTAGAGCTCTTAGATGCAAGAGATGGAAACAGATGCAGGGTGATTTTGGAGAACAGGAATTCCTGAGATGGTGACAAGGAGCCTACACAGTGGAGGCCCTGTAGCAGGGTCATTACCTAAAATCATACCATTAAACTAGTCACAATAAGAGGATATTTTAAAAAAATTAATGATTTTTAAAATTGCTTTAATTGTGTTAGTTTCTGCCATGTAACAATGTGAATCAGCTATACATATGCGTATACCCTTTCCCTCTTGTACCTCCCTCCCACCTTCACCCCCACCCCAACCCTACCCCTCCATGTCATCACAGAGCACCATGCTGAGCTCCCTGGGCTATACAGCAGCTTCCTGTACTTGCTTGCTAGGTTGCTTCAGTCATGTCCAACTCTTTGCAACCTACCAGGTCACATGTCCTACCATGCTCGTATATCCATGGGGTTCTCCAGGCAAAGATATTGGAGTGGATTGTCATGCCCCTCTCCAGGGGAATCTTCCTGGGATGCAACCTGCATCTCTTATGTCTCCTGCACTGGGAGGTGGGTTCTTTACCATTAGTGCCGTAAGGGAAGCCCACAGCAGCTTCCCAGTAACTATCTAATTTAGACATGATTGGGCTTCCCTGATAGCTCAGTTGGTAAAGAATCTGCTTGCAAGGCAGGAGACCCTGGTTTGATTCCTGGGCCAGGAAGATCCGCTGGAAAAGGGATAGGCTACCCACTCCTGTATTTTGGCCTAGAGAATGCCATGGACTATGTAGTCCATGGGGTTGCAGAGAGTCAACACAACTGAGTGACTTTCACTTTCGTTGTATATATTCATGCTATTCTCTCAATTCATCCCACCCGCTCCTTCCAGGAAGGGACTTTTTAAACACAAGGAGGAGGCTGCAGATGCTTTGTGGCCACTGAAAATGACAAATGTTCAGGATAGTGGAATAAACATTCATTCACTCAGAGTATACATTGAGGGCTTACTATGAGCCAGTTCTGTGTGCTTGAGAAATCATAGTAAGCAAAAAAAGACAAAAATAGCTATTCTCATACAGTTTATATTCTACTGGGGGGAGACAGGAGAGAAGTAAATTATGGAACTGTGTTGACCAATGTGGTAATCAATAGCCATGTGCAGCTACTTAGATGTATACAGTTGATTTAAATTAAATAAAATTAAACCTCCAGTTACTCAGTCATGCTAGACAGTAGTAATCAATTTTAAATGGTCAATCGCCTATGTGGCTAGTGGCTACTATACTGGACAGCTTATAAACCCAGAGTCCAAAATCTCATCAGCTCATCTAAATTATCCAAATTCAGTATGGGGAAACTAGGAATACGATCCACCCTGGAGGACAGTTCCTTTCTGTTAGGTAGTTAGAATAGGGAAAAACGAGTCCAAAATGGTGGTGCCTAAAAGACAAGGAAGGGAAAACCCTGCGAAAATAGAACAAAGGAAGGTCAAAGAAAGGTCTGAGGCTGAGAGTGAGGACTTTAGGTAGAACGGCTCTCCTAGCTGAGCCCAATTTGCATAGGGCAGGCCCAGGAGGAAGAAAACATATAAAAGGAGGAGCCAAGCGCGCTCTCGCTTTCTTGCTTGCTCTCTCTACATTGCCCCCCAGCCCCGCCGCCCGCGCACACTGGCACACTCCTCTACTCTCTTCTCTTCTTCAAGGATGGATTCTCCTGCTATCTTCTAAATCAGATAGAGCTATTGAGAGGAAAAGTTAAATTTTTGCTAAACTTTTGAGAGCAGGTCCTTATCTCATGGAATGTGGCCTTTAGGCTCTCTCAGGGGCTTTCCAGGGGTGTTGTTTTCTTATCTCATGGAATGTGGCCTTTAAACAAACGAACCAATCCCTGTAAATGTTAAGACCTGCGCACCAACCAGACTGTCCCCACCCTAGCTGTACCTGTTTGTGGTTTTTGTGCTTAAAAACTGCTCTGTAACGACTGTTCGGGGTTCGTTCCTCCCTGGAGGTGACTGAACCCTGGCGCACCGGCCCAATAAATTCTCCTGCGGTTTGCATTGAATCTGAGTCTCGGTGATCTTTGGAGCGACAGGTCCTAGGAAAAGACTGTAAGGTCTAACACTATAACACTGATTTGTCTAAGAGCTATGACACGGTTTGTTCAAGACTCAAGAGCTGGGACGTGCCGAGGGCTTTAATGTTCGTCGCTCCAAATCATTTTTGTGACGAGACAAGAACCGAGAAGCATACACTTGCCTGACGTCTATTCCATCTGTGAACCCGTGCAGAAAGAAGTTACCTATTGCAGGGCTTCCTTGTGGTCCAGGGGCTGGGACTGTGTGCTCTCAATGTAGGGGCCCCTGGTTCGACCCCTGTTCGGGGAAGTAGACCTCACATGCTGCAACTAAGACTTTGCATGCCACAACTAAGACCTGGCATAGCCATAATAAATAAATATTAATATAAAAAAAGAAGTTACCTATCCCTAAAACCACAATTGTGGGGCAGGCTTGGGGTAATACCTATAGGCATTCTGGTTCAAAGAGGGGAAAAATGGAAAGTCAAAAGGAATCACTAGTCCTTGGCAACTTATAAAACTAGCTAAGAGAGTTCCATAAGGTTTTGAGCTCCAGGAATAATAATCCTAATTGCAGCTCCGACCTTCAGACTCATATCTCTGCCTTCCAGGCTCAAGGCTCTATCCTGGGGGCCTGCCTTCCTCTTCCTTGACAGGTAGCAAGTATTTTGCAATTGAATTGTTTTATCAGTGTGTTTCTTGACTATAGAATTTTGGGAACTGATAATCTTCCATTTTGTATTCTCCTTTTAGTCCAAGATGACAGTGTTTCTGCTGATACAAGTTTCTTAAGAACTTTGTAGATCTCTCCTGTTTGCACCAGGATTCACTGCTTTAGACAAGAGGCTTGTTCATAGATATTTCTGTGATAACCTTTAATTATGGTTTCTACTGAGATGGCTGAAGGGGCCTAGGAATCACACTCTAAATCTCTTCAAAGAACCTTTTTTTAAAAAAAGTTTTACTGGAGTATAGTTGACTTACAATATTGTGTTAGTTTCCAGTATACAGCAAAGTAAATCAGTTATACATAAACATCAGTTCAGTTCAGTTCAGTCGCTCAGTTGTGTCTGACTCTTTGCAGCCCATGGACTACAGCACGCCAAGCCTCCCTGTCTATCACGAACTCCCAGAGTTTACTCAAACTCATGTCCATTGAGTCCTTGATGCCATCCAGCCATCTCATCCTCTGTTGTCTCCTTCTCCTCCCGCCTTCAATCTGTTTCAGCATCAGGGTCTTTTCAAATGAGTCAGCTCTTTGCATCAGGTGGCCAAAGTGTTGGAGTTTCATCTTCAACATCAGTCCTTCCAATAATTTTAGGACTGATTTCCTTTAGAATGGACTGGTTGGATCTCCTTGCTCTCCAAGGGACTCTTGAGTCTTCTGCAATACCACAGATCAAAAGCATCAGTTCTTCGATGCTCAGCTTTCTTTATAGTCCAACTCTCACATCCATACATGACTACTGGGAAAACCATAGCCTTTACTAGTGGACCTTTGTTGGCAAAGTAATATCTCTGCTTTTTAATATGCTATCTAGGTTGGTCATAACTTTCCTTCTAAGGAGTGAACGTCTTTTAATTTCATGGCTGAAATCACCATCTGCAGTTTTTGGAGCCACCCAAAATAAAGTCTGTTACTGTTTACACTGTTTGCCTATCTATTTGCCATGAAGTGATGGGACCAGATGCCATGGCCTTAATTTTCTGAATGTTGAGCTTTAAGCCAACATTTTTTACTCTCCTCTTTCACTTTCATCAAGAGGCTCTCTAGTTCTTCACTTTTTGCCATAAATGTGGTGTCATCTGCATATCTGAGGTTATTGATGTTTCTCCTGGCAATCTTATTCTAGCTTGTGCTTTATCCAGCCCAGTGTTTCTCATGATGTACTTTGCATATAAGTTAAATAAACAGGGTGGCAATACATAGCCTTGACATACTCTTTTTCCTATTTGGAACCAGTATGTTTTTCCATGTCCAGTTCTAACTGTTGCTTCCTGATCTGCCTATGCCAGACCACCTGACCTGAGATTTCTCAGGGGGAAGGTCAGGTGGTCTGGCATTCCCATCTCTTTCAGAATTTTCCACAGTTTATTGTGATCCATACAGTCAGAGGCTTTGGCATAGTCAATAAAGCAGAAATAGATATTTTTCTGAAAGGCTCTTGCTTTTCAATGATCCAACAGATGTTGGCAATTTGATCTCTGGTTCACCTGCCTTTTCTAAAGCCAACTTGAACATCTGGAAGTTCATGGTCCACAAACTGTTGAAGCCTGTCTTGGAGAATTTTGAGCATTACTTTACTAGCATGTGAGATGAGTGCAATTGTGCGGTAGTTCGAGCATTCTTTGGCATTGCCCTTTTTGGGATTGGAATGAAAACTGACCTTTTCCAGTCCTGTGGCCACTGCTGAGTTTTCCCAATTTGCTGGCATATTGAGTGCAGCACTTTCATAGCATCATCTTTTAGGATTTAGGAAATAGCTCAACTGGAATTTCATTACTTCCACTAGCTTTGTTCATAGTGATGCTTCCTAAGGCCCACTTGACTTCACATTCCAGGATGTCTGGCTCTAGTTGAGTGATCACACCATCGTGATTATCTTGGTTGTGAAGATCTTTTTTGTACAGTTTATCTGTGTATTCTTGCCACCTCTTCTTAATATCTTCTGCTTCTATTTGGTCCATACCATCTTTGTCCTTTATTAAGCCCTTCTTTGCATGAAATGTTCCCTTGGTAGCTCTAATTTTCTTGAAGATACCCCTATTCTTTCTCATTCTGTTAATCTCCTCTATTTCTTTGCACTGATCACTGAGGAAGGCTTTCTTATCTCCTTGCTAATCTTTGGAGCTCTGCATTCAAATGGGTATATCTTTCCTTTTCTCCTTTGCTTTTCACTTCTCTTCTTCTCACAGCTATTTGTAAGGCCTCCCCAGACAGCCATTTTGCTTTTTTTGCATTTCTTTTTCTTGGGGATGGTCTTGATCCCTGACTCCTGTACAGTCATGAACCTCCATCCTTAGTTCATCAGGTACTCTGTCTATCAGATCTAGTCCCTTAAATCTATTTCTCACTTCCACTGTACAGTCATAAGAGATTTAATTTAGGTCATACCTAAATGGTCTAGTGGTTTTCCCTCCTTTCTTCAACTTAAGTCTGAATTTTGCAGTAAGGAGTTCATGATCTGAACAGCAGTCAGTTCCCGGTCTTGTTTTTGCTGACTGTGTGGAGCTTCTCTATCTTTGGCTGCAAAGAATATAATCAATCTGATTTTGGTGTTGATCATATGTTGATATCCATGTGTAGACATATGTATATGTTTATATACATAAACGTATATCCACTCTTTTTAAGATTCTCTTCCCATATAGGCCATGGCAGAGTAGTGAGTCGAGTTCCCTGTGCTAAACTGTAGGTCCTTATCAGTCAAAGAGGCTTTTTTGACTTATGTTTTCAAACTTGAAAATTTGAGCTTCCTGCTCAGTTAACCAGATGTAGTACAGTCATGGAGAAGGCAATGGCACCCCACTTCAGTACTCTTGCCTGGAAAATTCTATGGACGGAGGAGCCTAGTAGGCTGAAGTCCATGGGGTCGCTAAGAGTCAGATGCGACTGAGCGAATTCCCTTTCACTTTTCACTTTCATGCATTGGAGAAGGAAATGGCAACCCACTCCAGCGTTCTTGCCTGGAGAATCCCAGGGACGGGGGAGCCTGGTGGGCTGCTGTCTATGGGGTCGCACGGAGTCGGACACGACTGAAGTGACTTAGCAGCAGCAGCAGTACAGTCACACCCTTGGCTTTTTCTCTACAGCACCCTTTCCTGAGTGTGTTTCTTTTAATTTTAGCATCTTTTGCCATCTGGGGATGCCTAAAAATTCCCAGATCACTCAGTCTTTTTTTTTTTTTTTCTTTATCAGTTTCCCCCTCAATTTGTTTCTCTCCTCTCATATTTTACAATAAGCATCAAGAAAAAACCAGGTTGCACCTTCAACCTTTTGTTGGAAATATTTAAATATCCAGGGTTGTTTATGAGTTCTGCTTTCCACTGAAGTGCAGAAAACTCTGCTAAACTTTCTGTCACTGTATAACATCTTACCCCTCAGTTTTCTATAACATGTTTCTCACTTCCTTCTGAGGACCCACTGGCAGCATCCTTAATGCCCATATTTCTATCAACAGTCTGCTCATCTTGAGTTAGGTGTTTTCTAAGGCAGATTGGGTTTTTCTATAATTCTTCTCACTTCCTTCTGAGTCTTCACCAGCAGAGTCTTTGACATTCATATTTTCATCAATGCTGACTGTTCAAGGTGACCACGGCTACTTCTGTCCTTAAAATTCTTCTAGTCTCTACCCATTGCCCAACTCCAAGGTGACTTCTGCATTTTAAGGTATTTATCATAGTGCATTTCAGGCTTACCAGGTGGCTCAGTGATAAGAATCTGCCTACTCATGCAGGAGACTCAAGAGACGCAGGTTCAATCCCTGGGTCAGGAAGATGCTCTGGAGTAGGAAATGGCAACCCCTTTCAGCATTCTTGCCTGAAAAATTCCATGGAGAGAGGAGACTTGTGGGCTATAGTCCGTGGGGTTCGAAGAGAATCAGACGTGACTGAGTGACTTATACACATGCATACATAGTAGCACTTCACTTCCAGTACCAAAATCTGTATTAATTTTCTATTACTGCTCTGGGAAATGAAGCCAACACAACACTGTAAAGCAACTATCTTCCAATTAAAAATAAATACATTTAAAAATTACAACAAGCTTATTATCTTAAAAGAGAACACTTTTATTATCTCATGGTTCTGTAGGTCAGAAGCCTGGCATGGGGCTTACTACGTTGAAATCAGTGTTGGCAGGACTTCCTTCCTTACTCTAGGGAGGAATCTGTTTCTTTGCTCATTCGAGTTGTTGGCAGAGTTCAGTTCTTTGTGGTTACAAGATTGAAGTCCCTATTTTCTCCCTGTAAACTGAGGTTGTTCCCAACCTCTAGAAGCCATGGTTTTCCTTGACCTGTGTCCTCCTCCCTCCATCTTCAAGCCAACAATGCTGGATTGAGTCCTTCTCATGTCCCATATTTCTAACTCTTTCCTAACTCAGCTGGGAAAGATGCTCTTTGCTTTTAGGGACTAGTGTGATTAAGCTGAGCTGATCTGGATAATCTAGGCTAATCTCCTTATCTCAAGGCCCATGCTTTTAATCACATATGCAAACATGACTTTGCTATATCAGTTCAGTCTCTCAGTCATGTCTGACTCTTTGTGACCCCATGGACTGCAGCATGCCAGGCCTCCCTGTCCATCACCAACTCCTAGAGCTTACTTAAACTCATGTGCATTGAGTCAGTGATGCCATCCAACTGTCTCATCCTTTGTTGTCCCCTTCTCCTCCCACCTTCAATCTTTCCCAGCATCAGGGTCTTTTCAAATGAGTCAGCTCTTCCCATCAGGTAGCCAAAGTATCGAAGTTTCAGCTTCAACATCAGTCCTTCCAATGAATATTCAGGACTGATTTCCTGTAGGATGGACTGGTTGGATGTCCTTGCAGTCCAAGGGACTCTCAAGAGTCTTCTCCAACATCACAGTTCAAAAGTATCAATTGTTCAGTGCTCAGCTTTCTTTATAGTCCAACTCTCACATCCATAATAACTACTGGAAAAACCATAACCTTGACTAGATGGACCTTTGTTGGAAAGTAATGTCTTTTTCTATAAAGCATAACAAAGTAAAGTATTTTGCTTTATAGAATAACATATTCATAGGTTCTGGAGACTAGTATGTGGACGTCACTGAGGAGTCATTCTGCCTAAGATTCTTACAGTTTTTCTACACTCACTAAAAGCTGTAATCCTCAGATAATCAGGTCAAGGGAAAAGTCACAGAGATACCAAGAACCTCACCCTCTCCATATCTTTGGTGACACACCAGCCTGGGCTCTGGAGACACAAAGCTGGGGCATGGTCATTTATGGAGACACTGATAATCAGATAGTCTGTGCCTTTGGAAAAGGGGGTGAAGGCATGAAGCATAGAGGCTGAGAGCCTGAACTTGTTAGATAGCTATGGATTCAAATTCTAGCTTGTCCACTTGACTTTGAACAATTTATTGAACAAGTTAACTAACCTCTTTGTGCCTTGGTTTTCTCATATGTAAATGGGTATGGTGAAGCACAAGGTGGAATCAACATTACTAGGAGAAATATAAATAACCTCAGATATGCAGATGGCACCATCCTCATGGCAGAAAGCGAAGAAGAACTAAAGAGCCTCTTGATGAAAGTGAAAGAGGAGAGTGAAAAAGTTGGCTTAAAATTCAACATTCAGAAAATTTAGGCCATGGCATCTGGTCCCATAACTTCATGGCAAATAGATGGAGTAACAGTGGAAACAATGAGAGACTTTATTTTGAGGGGCTCCAAAATCACTGTAGTTGGTGACTGCAGTCATGAAATTAAAAGATGCTTGCTCCTTAGAAGAAAAGTTATGACCAACCTAGACAACATATAAAGAAGGAGAGACATTACTTTGACAACAAAGGTTTGTCTGGTCAAAGCTATGGTTTTTCCAGTGTGAGAGTTGGACTATAAAGAAAACTGAGCACTGAAGAAGTAATGCTTTTGAACCGTGGTGTTGGAGAAGACTCTTAAGAGACCCTTGGACAGCAAGGAGATCAAACCAGTCAATCCTAAAGGAAATCAGTCCTGAATATTCATTGGAAGGACTGATGCTGAAGCTGAAACTTCAATACTTTGGCCATCTGATGTGAAGAACTAACTCATTGGAAAAGACCTTGATGATGGGAAAGAATGAAGGCAGGAGGAGAAGGGGACAACAGAGGATGAGATGGTTGGATCGTATCACCGACTCAATGGACATAAGTTTGAGTGAACTCCGGGAGTTGGTGATGGACAGGGAGGCCTGGCATGCTGCAGTCCATGCGGTTGCGAAGAGTTGGGCATAACTGAGAGACTGAACTGAACTGAACTGATGATGAAAACACCTACATCAAGAGTAACTGCTGGAAGAGAATTCAGCGGAACAAACTCTATGAAGTGTTGATACCACACCTTTCACACATAAGTGACTTTCTGAGGGCTCTTGAAGAAGAGATTGGGAGATGCATGTTGATCTGTTAAATGCTCCAGGGGCTACACAAAATAGCTCTTTTCATCCTTCCTTCTTTCTGTCTAGGGGCTCATAATTCTAAGACACCACTGTGGGTTCAGGAGTAGCAGGAAATGATGGGAGAAAATAGGTCTTGGGGAGGCTCTGGGGATGCTGCAAAGTGCTTCATCTCCAAGGAGAATGTAGAGGAATAATTTTATATCCTTGATTATTTGTTTTAAAATCTAGTTCTGAGAAAGGGATAGAAACCACTGATTCACAAGTATGAGGAGATTACAAGAAATTTTTTCGTTTTTCCACTCCAGATTATGTTCTTATGTTGGGCAATGAAAAATAACCTAAAACCAAAACTTGAATTCTGCTTAGATATACTTTTTAAGCATTATGATCTTGCAACTTGGATTTATAATTGCAAAAGTGACGTGGAAATTTTTAAAGGACTTAGTTCATTTTGATCACAAGGGAATTTATGAAGTTAGCATTGGAAGAGGCAAATAAGCATTTTTATGTGTATTTAAAGGAGGATTTTGACTTTAAAAGGGTAGAATTATTTTTGATTATAAGAAGTACATTTGAGCATTTAACCAAGATCAGAGTGTTACATTACTTTACAGATTTGTTTTCTGTTCTGCTTTCTGCCAGTCTTCTTGACTGGAGGGCAATTGTTTTTCCAAAGTAAAGATGCAGGTAAGGATGAAGATGTCAAAAACAAGAGTGCTGAACAAGAAACAAAGGAAGCAGAGCCTTTAAAAAAATCTGAAGGCACTCTTAGACACCATTTGACACTCTAAAATATCAACTTGTTTATGCCCTGGAGCATAGAGTTCTCCAAACTATTGACTTTAGCTTGCAGGCTATTAAGCCAAATATATAGGAGAAGGGAGGTGGAAAATTCCGTCTTCAAAGAAGTTTGGGAAAAAATAACATAAGTTAAACTGCTTTTATTAATATTACAAAAATTTTCAGAGATGATGTGTATTTTGATATCAGGAGTGGGAATAAGTAGCCAAAATTTCCCCTACTTCTTTGACCACGCTTTTATTTATTTGCCCCTTGGTTTGATGTGTAGCACACTGATTTACTCTTAGTGTTCCAAAAGTAGATTTGAGGAGTATTGCACATTTCTCTCTGGAGACATCTGGTTGAAGTTGAAAGGAATGCTTCAGTAAAACGTGGGAAATCTGGTATTGTACGAGAGTTGCATTTCTCTAATTGTGGCTCATGAGACCATCTGTATCAGAATCATCTGAAGCGTTTGTTAGAAATCCAGAGATCTGGGCTTGATTTTAGATGTATAAGAATCTCTGGGACTAATGTCATGGGTTCTGAAAATTTCAAAACACTCAAAGTCTCGCTGCTAAAATGCTCTGTGGACCAGCAGCATCCATATGGCCTGGGAGCTTGTTAGAATGCAGAACTGCAAACCCATCCTGCTCCTACTGACTCTGAATCTGTATTTTTAACAAGATCCTTAGGTGATCCCTAGGTGACATGTACACTTCAGATGAGAAGGAGTGAATCTGAGAATGACACATCTCAGTTTACTTAGGTATTTATGTATTTTTATATCTTGCTCTAATTATGTATTTTATTTAAAAAGGTATTTGAATAAAGAGTTCTATTTTAGTTGAAATCATAATTGAAGAGATAGATTTGATGACCTCTCTCTTAGTTTACTCTGTGGTAAGTATTACTGTTCAGATCAGGAACCTTTTGAGAAACACCACTGTTCTATTGCCTTCAGAGTATACTGACTTTATTCAGATCACTCAAAGAAAATAGTCTCCCAGGGGTTGGCTTTATTCCAAATTTATAGACATAATGACAACTCTCAGGTATAGAATGTGGAATGTCTGTCTAGAGTAATTGACTCTATATAGCTGAATTCCACCTCCCCTTCCATACCATCTGTGAAATGCTTGTAGTCATCTCAACTTAATAACTCATATATTGATTTTACTGAATATAGCCACCTTACATCTCAGTCTAGGAAAACAATGAAAGAACAGATTTTGAGTGGACAAAAAGACCACCTAACACTTCTACTGGTATTTTATAAATGTTGGTTTTCTATCAGAGAGCAAAAACTGTCAGTTTAAAATACTAGCTTCATGAGTTTTTGAGTAAGTAGGCCACAGTTATGCTTTATTTCTTTGTAGGTTCTTCGATTTGCTACTTGACCATCCATGTTAGTCGATGATAAGGCAGGTCCCAGAAGACTCGGTGACCCATTCCAGGAAACATAATCCAGCAGCTGAAAATTACTTTCAGGGTCTTTCATAAGGATTAGGGGATATGGTACTTGGTGGTCACCCATGGCTGAGAATAGTGCCTGTCTCTACCAGTCAGAGTAGAAAACCTCCAAATTCATGAGACATTGAGGGAAGTACTCAGAAGTCTCCTGTCTTAGCAGTGGGACTAGCCAGCCTTAAATTAAACATGGCTTTGGTCTCATCTAACAAACCTTAAAATAAGACTTAAAGGAATTAAACAGTTTCCAAGTAACTTAACTGTATCTCAGAACAAAGCTCAAGAAAATTTATAAGAATACAAAGATGTTCAGTCCAACTGCATTACATATAAGAATCTTAAAAATACAATGTAAAATGAGGGAGGGGGGAATCAATCAACTGAAACCAGTACAGAACTTATACAGCTGTTAGAAGTAATAGATAAGGACAAGTTTAAAAAGTTTAACAAGAAACATGGAAGACATATAAGAGACCAAAATAAAAACTCTGGAGATAGAAACCTATAATCTCCAAGACATAATGCACTGAATGTCATCAGTAACAGATCTGACTTTGCACCCACATACACAGACACAAGATCACTGACCTTAATAAAGTAGCAATAGAAATTATCCAAAATGAAACAGAAAAAAGAATGATCGTGGGGGGGAGGGGGAAGTGAGCATAGAACCTGTGACCTCTGGGACAACTGCACGCAATTTAATCTATCTGTAATTGGAATCTCTAAAGGAATGAGGGAGATGGAGAGATAGGAAAAACATATTTGGAGAAGTGGCCCAAGTTTGAGAAAATCATAAATTCAGAGACCCCCCCCAAATAAGCTCAATGAATGCCATGCATAAGAGAAATTAGGAAAACTGCACTAAGGCACAGCATGATTAAGCACTCAAATCCAGAGAAAGAGATAGATAGATAAGGAGAAAGATTTTAGAAACATCCAGAAGGCAGGTTACTTGCAAAGGACTGAAAATAAGGGTGCAGCAGATTTCTCATCAGAAACAGTGCAAGTTAAAAAAGGATAGTATGACAAAATATTTACCATACTGAGATAAAATAATTATCAACATATAAGTTTATGCCTAGCAAACAATCTTCTTCAAATGAAATAAATACATTTTTTTTCATAAGAAAGCTGAAAGGATTAATCACTAGCACACCTATACTATAAAAGATATAGGGAGTCCTTCAGGCAGAAGAAAAATGATACCACAGATGGAAATAGGGAATCTACAAAAATGCAAAAACATTAGAAATAGTAATTACATGGATAAGACAGAAGTTACCTTAAAAAATGATTATTTAAATAAACATAACAACATGATGTGATTGTAATGTATGTAATAGTATAATGTATGACAACAATAACACAAAGGCTAGGAGGAGAGAAATGGAAGTACACCAGTGTAAGATTCTCATAGTACTGACACAATGCCGCTTGATGGCAGACTGTGGTAAGTCAAAGGACTATATTGTAAACCTTGAGTCAACTACCAAAAGAAAAAAAAAATCAAAGAGTTATAGTGGATAGGCCAACAAAGAAGATAAAAAGGAATCATTAAAAGTAATCAATCCAAAGTATTTGGGGCAGAAAAAGAAGGTTAAAAAAAAGCCATAAAAAGAAGGGACAGGAACAGAGAACAGATGTAATAAGTAGAAAACCACTGACAAGCTGATAGACATGAAATAACACATAAACACATAACACATAACATAAAATAACCACAATAAATGTAAATGATTAAAACCACCCCACTTAAGAGGCACAGATTGTTAGATTATTAGTTTAAGACTGAACTACATGCATTTATAAGAAACTTACTTTGAATATTAAGATACAAATAGAATTAAAGGAAAAGGATAGGAAAAGATACAGAATATGAACAATAACGCCTCCCAAAGCCAAAGGGATTATATTGTTGTTGTTCAGTCAGTCATATCCAACCCATGGACTGCAGCATGCCAGACTTCCCTGTCCTTCACCATCTCCTGGAGCTTGCTCAAACTCGTATCCATTGAGTGGCTGATGCCATCCAGCCATCTCAGACAAAACAGATTTCAAAATGTTGATTATTATCAGGTATGAAGAAGGCTTTTTTAAAAAAAATGATGGGGCCATTTCATTAGGAGGACATAACACTATTAAATTTTTGTGTACCAAATAATAGAGATTAAAATGCATGATGCAAAACCGATATAAGGAGACATAGACTAAAGCTGATAGAATATCAAGAAATAGTCAAATCTGTAATTACAATAGGATATGTCAGTACACCTCTCACAACAATCAATACAAAGAGTAGAGAGAAAACCAGTAAGGATATAAAAGACCTGAACAATATAACCAACCAACTGGATTAAATTGACTTTTACCTAGCAACAACTGAATATATATCCTGTTCAAGAACACACAGAACATATAATAAAATAGATTATGTTCAGAGCCATAAGGCCCATCTCAGTAGATTTAAAAGGATTCAAGTGACACAATGTTCTTTGGTCACAATGGAATTAAACTAGAAATCAACAATGAAAGGATTTCTGGAGAATCTCTAAGATTTTAGACTCTAAAATAACTCATTCCAAATAACCCATGGATAGAAAAAGAAATCAAAAGAGAAATAATAGAGTATTTTGAATAGAGTGAAAAAGGAAATATGACAAATCAGAATTTAGTGAGATTCTCCCAAAGAGATATTTGGGGCAAGGAATTTGCTGTGCTAAATGCCTATTTTCAGCAAGAAGAAAGGTCTCAAATTTGACCTTAAGAAACTAGAATGAGAAGAGCAAATTAAACCCAAAGTAAGCAGATGAAAGAAAATAAGAAGCATCAAAGTAAAATCATCTTCCTTGGTGGCTCAGATGGCAAAGAATCTGCCTGCAATGTGGGAGACCTGAGTTCAATCCCTGGGTTGGGAAGATACCTGGAGAAGGGAATGACAGCCCACTCCAATATTCTTGCCTGGAGAATTCATTCCTGGAGAATTCCATAAGAGCCTGGTGGACTACAGTCCTTGGCATTGCAAAGAGTCAGACGACTGAGCAGCTAATACATACAAAGTAAAATCAATGAAGTGAAAAACAGGAAAATACTAGAGAAACTCAATGAAATCTAAAGCTGGTTCTTTAACAAGGTCAGTGAGTTAAGAAACATCTACCCAAAGTGGGCAAGACAAAAAAAATCCCAATTAACAGCATTAGGAGAGGTGATAATACTATGATTTCTTTAGCTATTAAAAATAATCAGAAAATATTATGAACAATTTTATGCACGGCAGTTCAACAACACAGATGAAATGGACAGATTCTTTGCGAAAACAAACTGCCAAAGATCACTGAAGAACTAGATAACCAGATTGTTTATCTATTTTTAAAAATTGAATTTGTAGTTAAGAATCTTCCCACAAAGAAAACTCCAGGTACAATTAGTTTTGCTATTAAATTCTAACAAATATTATAGGAAGAAATAGTACCAATTCTACACAAACTCAGAAAAATCAAAGAGAGAATATTTACTAATTAATTTTATGAGGCCAGCATTACCCTGATACCAAAACCTGACATAAAATACAAGAAAAGGAAACTACAGACCAATGTCCCTCATGTATATAGATGAAAATATCTTTTGCATGTTGATTTAACATGCAAAAATCAATCAATATAATTCACCATATTAAGAAACAAAATGGAAAACACCAATATAATATATTAATGCATATATGGAATTTAGAAAGGTGGTAACAAAGGAAATGGCAACCCACTCCAGTACTCTTGCCTTGAAAACCCCATGGATAGAGGAGCTTGGTTCAGGCTGCTATCCATGGGGTTGCAAAGAGTCGGGCACGGCTGAGTGACTTCACTTTCGCTTTCAACGATGACCCTATATGCGAGACAGCAAAAAAAAGACAGAGAGATAAAGAACAGACTTTTGGACTCTGTGGGAGAAGGCGAGGGTGGGATGATTTGAGAGAAGAGCATTGAAACATGTATATTACCATATGTGAAATAGATGGCCAGTCCAGGTTTGATGCATGAGACAGGGTGCTCAGGGCTGGTGTGCTTGGATGATCCTGAGGGATGGGATGGGGAGGGAGGTGGGAGTGGGGTTCAGGATGGGGGACACACGTACACCCCATGGCTTAGTCATGTCAATGTATGGCAAAACCCACTACAATATTGTAAGGTAATTAGCCTCCAATTAAATAAATAAATTAAAAAAAAGAAAATGTTAAAACATATGATCATTTCAGTAGACACAGAAGAAATTATTTGCAAGAATCTAACATGAACTTTCCTGATTTTAAAAAATCCTTGACATATTAGTAATGAAAGAGAATTTCTTCAACCTGGTAAAAGACACTAATGAGAAATTCCCAGCTAACTTATTAGTGAAAAGACTGAATGCTTTCTTCCTAAGATCAGGAATGAGTCAAGGATTTCTGCTTTCAATTCTATTATGGAATAAGTCACTATAGTAAGATAATAGAAATAAATAAAAGATATTAAGATTGGAAATGAAGAATAAATCTGTGTTTATTTGCAGATGACATGTTGATCTACGAAGAAAATCCAGTGAGATCTACCAAAAAATCTAGCAGAACAAATACATTAGTTTTAGCAAGACTGCAGAAAAACAAGATCATTATACAAAAAGCAATTGTATTTCTATATGCTGGCAATGAAAAATTGGAAACTCAGTTAAAAAAAATACCGTCTATGATAGCATCAAACAATATAGAATACTTATTGACAAATTTGACTAAGTTTGTATAAGATCTGTACACTGAAAACTATAAAAAACGATGAGAGAAATCAATGAAGGTCTAAATAAATGGATAGATGTTTATAAAGCAAAAAAACTAAATATTGTTAAGGTGTCATTTCTCCCAAATTGATGTACAGATTGAATGCAATCCAAATCACAATCTCAATAGGTTTTGAGGATTTTTGTGAATTCTGGGGTAGAAATTGGCATGCTAACTCTGAAATTTGTGTATAAAATGAAAGACAGAATAGCAAAAAAACAACTCTGAAAAAAAAAAGAAGAACAAACGTGGCTGGCTAACATTAGCTGATTTTAAGGTTTATTATAAAACTATGGTAATCAACTGGAATACTGGCATCAAGATAGATAATTAGATCAGTGGAATCATTAAAAAAAAGAATAGTCTTTTCAACAAAAGAAGCTGGAACAATTGGACATCCATATGCCAACCAATCAACTCCAAACTATAGCTTGCAGTACATACAAAAATTAACTGAAAATGTGTTTTACATCTCAGTGTAAAACTTAAATCTATAAACTTCTAGAAGACACTATAGGAGAAAAATCTGTATGACTTAGAGCATTGATTAGGCAAAGATTTCATACATGTGACACCAAAAAAAGTCTGACTCATAAAAATGATAAATTTATGATTGAAAAGTCTGCTTTCTTGAAAAGTACCATTAAGAGAATGACAGGCCATAAACTCAGAGAAAATATTTGCAAATTGCATATCTGATAAAGAACTTGTATCCAGAATCTATGAAGAACTCTCACAACTCAATAAAAGAAAACATGTAATAAAACAAGAATAAAATACTTCAACGGTGACTTCAGATTACATATACGTGGCAAATTATCACATGAAAAAGCTTTCAGCGTTATCACTTATTAGGGAAATACAAATTAAAGCCACCATGTGATAACACTGTACTAAAATTAAAAACATTGACCATGCCAAGTTTTGACAAGTATGGGGAGAGCCTGGAATTCTGATATGCTGCTGGTGGAGGTGGAAAATGGTGTAACCACTTGGGAAGACAGCTTGGCAGTTTCTTAATTAAACATCACCTACCATGTGATCTAGCCATTCCTCTCTGAGGAAGGAAAGCATATGCCCAAAGACACTTGCATGAATGATCACGGCCGTTTTATTTGTAAACACTAAAGCCTTGAAACAGGCCAAATGTCTATCAGAAGGCGGGTGTAGGAACATCTGTGGCAGAGGCAGGGAAGGCAGTACTATCGTGTAGTAGGAAGGAACGAACTAGTCATACATGCAGTGATGTGGATGAGTCTGAGAGGCTTTGTGCTGAGTGAAAGATTCCAGATAAAAGAGACTCCCTACTATATGATCCCATTTATATGAATTCTGAAAAATGCAAAGTAATCTGTAGGAAAGAAAGAAGATCACTGGTTGCCCAGGGTGGGATGAGCCGATGGGTATTTCACTGTCTTGAATGTGGTGATGGTATCGTGTGTGTATGTGTGTGTGTGTGTGTGTGTGTGTGTGTGTGTGTGTATAAATGAAAACACCTGATTCTCACCTGATCTCAGGTGAGATCTCAGGGATCTAGTGAGAATTAGCCAGGAAGAAGATGGGGGGGGGGCACAAGCATGCTTTTGCCAGATGAAACACCCTCCACATTGTACATCTTCTCTTTGCTGTTTGTGAAGATTGTCATTTATTGATACTAAATGAAGGGTGACTTCATTTAATGTGGATTCTGAAATATCTCTATGCTGGTTGCCAAGCAGTGCTACGTAGAAGGAACGAACTTCCTCTTCGTCTCCTGAAGAGAAAGAGGCTCCTGGAGGAACCCAGCATTTGAGGATTAATTTGGATGCATTTGCTTCCTCGTCTGCCTTCACGTCTTGGGTGGGCTGTCCCTGATGTGGCTGTAAGCAAGTGGAGAAGCTGTTGAGAAGGAATTGAAATGTAGTCAGTGTTTGGGAGAGCCAGGAGACCCATCTTTCCAGCCTTCAACATCTCTGTCTCATTGTCACATTCTCTGAGCTTGACCATTTGACCATTCTGGGGTGAACTCTGCCCTTTCTGCTGGCAACTGGGTTTGCTTGTGGTCATCTCCTAACTAAGGTCTGAGGGGTAATACTGATCAGAAGGAATTTATACTGTATCAGAATTTGGATAAGTTAACAGGTGTAGGAAATATATCATGTAGGTAGTTCGACTTAAAACAAAGTTATACTTACTGGTTATGAAATATTCTGGTAGAGATGGCTTAGCTGACAAGATGCTTGGAGATGGTGATGTGATAACTGGAATATTATACAGTCAGTTCTGCTATCACATGACATGTGTGTTCCTCAAAGTCACTGTGCTATATACAAAATTGCACAGTAAAACTGTGTCTGGGAAAAAAAAAAGTGATGTTGGAGCATGTAGTTTAAAAACGTTAACAGTGAGACATTTTTTTTGGTTTGCTTATATTTTTCTTTCTTTGTTATTATTTTTTTTACTTTACAATATTGTATTGGTTTTGCCACACATCAACATGAATCAAAAGATAGAAACCTAATAAAAACAGTAGCACCATTTTATACGTGTTAAATGGTTAAGAAGTACGCATAGACTACAATGAATATCACACTTTACTTTGAAAAAGACCTGCAGGTTGGAAGTGGGTGTCGGAAGAAGGAATGTGGCTTGTGACTTGCCAAGGCTGGAGGAGGCAGAGTTGCCTGAAATCGAAGGGGATTTTGTGATCTCACGTGTGGATGGGTCTGGCTCCTGACACAGGCGGTGGACTGAGGTAGCTGGTACATGTTTGAGTTTGTGTGTGTGTGTGTGTGTGTACACACATACACACGTGTTCTGCATCCTTATAAGTGCCTCCGTTCAGCTGGTTACAGCTTTCTGCATTCACTTTGTGTTTCTCTTGCAGACAAAATCATGCATAAGCAAATGCAAAATATGTGTTATGCTGAGATTGTTCCCTAATGGATCAGTCACATTGGAACAAATTCATTTTCAAAACAAGTGTTATTGCAGATCTGACTGTGCCACAGGGAGAGAGGGGCCGTGTGCAGGAGCATTGGAAAGGAGCACTGGTGGCCGGTGACTGAGGCTACATGGAAAAGGCTGTAGGGTAGGACTGAGCCTTGAGAACTCAAGAACGCTGAATTGTGACCCCTGCCTTTTGTTTTGTTGCTCATACCCGAGAGGGCGTGCTCAGTTGCTTTAGTCGTGTCTGACTCTTTGTGACTCTATAGACTGTAGCCAGGCTCCTCTGTCCATGGGATTTCTCAGGCAAGGATACTGGAGTGGGTTGCCATTTCCTCCTCCAGGGGATCTTCCTGACCTAGGGATGAAACCTGTGTCTCTTACCTGTCCTGCATTGATAGGCCGATTCTTTACCACTAGCGCCACCTGGGAAGCCCTTAAACCATAACTCCTGTATATTAAAAGCTAGAAGAGCTGATTCAAGCCGTCAGTTACGTGAGCAATCCTAGGTTCAAGTATATTCCTAAATACCCACTCCCTGGTCCTTACTTACTGGGCACTTCTCTTCTACCCTTACCTCCTTTTCCCCTCTAAACTCTTGAGAGCTGGGGGTGGCTTCCCTTCTGGTGTGGGGCAAGCCGCTGCCTCTGGAGCTTTAACTCCATCTCAAAGGTGAGGGACTTTCTCTGACAAGCACTTTCCTTCACCATCCTGAAAATTCAACAAGGGCTATTTTGAGGATATGATACAGAGATGAGGTTCCCTGGACATTGAATGGAGTTAGTCCTAAGAGTGGATGTTTATGGTCCCAAGCTGTGCTGGGCCAGCCTGACCACCAAATCTTGGAAGATAGAAGTACTCACATTTCTTTTGTAAAATTACTCTTTTGTTTTGGAGGGAGGACATCTTTAAACTCTTAGGTTTATTGTTTTCTCATTGAGAGATACTTGACATACAACTTTGTGTTGTTGTGATGTGTGGGCTTTCTGAAGTTCAGGCATAGGATAGGAGTCCCTCTTGCCTGGGTCTGTGGTGGGGGTTTTCTCCACACCCTTCCCCAGCTGCACCGCCCCCAACCCCAACTTCCTCACTGTGGCTATGGTGATTTCAGTTCGATGGACAGAATAGAATTATTGGAAGGGGCCTTGAAAGTTACTGTAATTCAGGAGCTTGTTGCGTAGTTACATAGGTCTCTCTGGGGTTGGCCTTGACTAGTGACATGCTGTCCAGCAGACGAGGTTTCAGCTGATGGCCAATCAAATCCCTTCTGATTCTGTTGGTAAAATGGTATGTCTACGCTTACAATTTCAGGAGCCCGTGGAGTGGGATACAGCTTGAAGATGAGTCTTGGGTAGAAGAGTATGTGGAATCATGCTGGGCTTAGATGTGGGATGCTGGATGGATGGATGATGGGAAATGAGGAAAAAATATAAGAGGCTCCTGGAGGAACCCAGCATTTGAGGATTAATTTGGATGCATTTGCTTCCTCGTCTGCCTTCACGTCTTGGGTGGGCTGTCCCTGATGTGGCTGTAAGCAAGTGGAGAAGCTGTTGAGAAGGAATTGAAATGTAGTCAGTGTTTGGGAGAGCCAGGAGACCCATCTTTCCAGCCTTCAACATCTCTGTCTCATTGTCACATTCTCTGAGCTTGACCATTTGACCATTCTGGGGTGAACTCTGCCCTTTCTGCTGGCAACTGGGTTTGCTTGTGGTCATCTCCATAACTAAGGTCTGAGGGGTAATACTGATCAGAAGGAATTTATACTGTATCAGAATTTGGATAAGTTAACAGGTGTAGGAAATATATCATGTAGGTAGTTCGACTTAAAACAAAGTTATACTTACTGGTTATGAAATATTCTGGTAGAGATGGCTTAGCTGACAAGATGCTTGGAGATGGTGATGTGATAACTGGAATATTATACAGTCAGTTCTGCTATCACATGACATGTGTGTTCCTCAAAGTCACTGTGCTATATACAAAATTGCACAGTAAAACTGTGTCTGGGAAAAAAAAAAGTGATGTTGGAGCATGTAGTTTAAAAACGTTAACAGTGAGACATTTTTTTTGGTTTGCTTATATTTTTCTTTCTTTGTTATTATTTTTTTTACTTTACAATATTGTATTGGTTTTGCCACACATCAACATGAATCAAAAGATAGAAACCTAATAAAAACAGTAGCACCATTTTATACGTGTTAAATGGTTAAGAAGTACGCATAGACTACAATGAATATCACACTTTACTTTGAAAAAGACCTGCAGGTTGGAAGTGGGTGTCGGAAGAAGGAATGTGGCTTGTGACTTGCCAAGGCTGGAGGAGGCAGAGTTGCCTGAAATCGAAGGGGATTTTGTGATCTCACGTGTGGATGGGTCTGGCTCCTGACACAGGCGGTGGACTGAGGTAGCTGGTACGTGTTTGAGTTTGTGTGTGTGTGTGTGTGTGTGTGTGTGTACACACATACACACGTGTTCTGCATCCTTATAAGTGCCTCCGTTCAGCTGGTTACAGCTTTCTGCATTCACTTTGTGTTTCTCTTGCAGACAAAATCATGCATAAGCAAATGCAAAATATGTGTTATGCTGAGATTGTTCCCTAATGGATCAGTCACATTGGAACAAATTCATTTTCAAAACAAGTGTTATTGCAGATCTGACTGTGCCACAGGGAGAGAGGGGCCATGTGCAGGAGCATTGGAAAGGAGCACTGGTGGCCGGTGACTGAGGCTACATGGAAAAGGCTGTAGGGTAGGACTGAGCCTTGAGAACTCAAGAACACTGAGTTGTGACCCCTGCCTTTTGTTTTGCTGCTCATACCCGAGAGGGCGTGCTCAGTTGCTTTAGTCGTGTCTGACTCTTTGTGACTCTATAGACTGTAGCCTGCCAGGCTCCTCTGTCCATGGGATTTCTCAGGCAAGGATACTGGAGTGGGTTGCCATTTCCTCCTCCAGGGGATCTTCCTGACCTAGGGATGAAACCTGTGTCTCTTACCTGTCCTGCATTGATAGGCCGATTCTTTACCACTAGCGCCACCTGGGAAGCCCTTAAACCATAACTCCTGTATATTAAAAGCTAGAAGAGCTGATTCAAGCCGTCAGTTACGTGAGCAATCCTAGGTTCAAGTATATTCCTAAATACCCACTCCCTGGTCCTTACTTACTGGGCACTTCTCTTCTACCCTTACCTCCTTTCCCCTCTAAACTCTTGAGAGCTGGGGGTGGCTTCCCTTCTGGTGTGGGGCAAGCCGCTGCCTCTGGAGCTTTAACTCCATCTCAAAGGTGAGGGACTTTCTCTGACAAGCACTTTCCTTCACCATCCTGAAAATTCAACAAGGGCTATTTTGAGGATATGATACAGAGATGAGGTTCCCTGGACGTTGAATGGAGTTAGTCCTAAGAGTGGATGTTTATGGTCCCAAGCTGTGCTGGGCCAGCCTGACCACCAAATCTTGGAAGATAGAAGTACTCACATTTCTTTTGTAAAATTACTCTTTTGTTTTGGAGGGAGGACATCTTTAAACTCTTAGGTTTATTGTTTTCTCATTGAGAGATACTTGACATACAACTTTGTGTTGTTGTGATGTGTGGGCTTTCTGAAGTTCAGGCATAGGATAGGAGTCCCTCTTGCCTGGGTCTGTGGTGGGGGTTTTCTCCACACCCTTCCCCAGCTGCACCGCCCCCAACCCCAACTTCCTCACTGTGGCTATGGTGATTTCAGTTCGATGGACAGAATAGAATTATTGGAAGGGGCCTTGAAAGTTACTGTAATTCAGGAGCTTGTTGCGTAGTTACATAGGTCTCTCTGGGGTTGGCCTTGACTAGTGACATGCTGTCCAGCAGACGAGGTTTCAGCTGATGGCCAATCAAATCCCTTCTGATTCTGTTGGTAAAATGGTATGTCTACGCTTACAATTTCAGGAGCCCGTGGAGTGGGATACAGCTTGAAGATGAGTCTTGGGTAGAAGAGTATGTGGAATCATGCTGGGCTTAGATGTGGGATGCTGGATGGATGGATGATGGGAAATGAGGAAAAAATAAATCTCCAGAAATACTTTGATACTTTTATTGCTATAAACGATAGTGGGCACAGAAGGATCCCCTAAATATCTCTCTGTGTGTGTGCTCAGTTGCTTCTGCCGTGTCCGACTCCGTGCGACCCTATGGACTGTAGCCCGCCAGGCTCCTCTGTTCATGGGATTCTCCAGGCAAGAATACTGGAGTGGGTTTCCATGCCCTCCTCAAATGTCTCTGTAAAGATACGTCATCCCTCAAAATATAGGTTGGAGCAGACAATGTTGGTAGTTCAGCAAGAGTGTGCATCTGGGAGGGCTTTCCTCAACCCCATCTTACATGTATTTCCTCTGATCTGGGCTGATTTCATGCTACTGATCCTGCTGTATATATTCATTACCAATGTGCCCAACACACAAAAAGGACCCAATAAAAGCCAGAAGGACCCCTGGCTGTAGGGTAGCTCTTCACTGATATGCCATGTATTCACTCCCACACTGAGCCAGCTCTTGGTGGTGGTGGTGTTAGGCATGTTAGGCACTCAGTCATGCCCGACTCTTTGTGACCCCATAGTAGCATGAAACCAGCCCAGATCAGTGGGAATACATGGAAGATGGGGTTGAAGAAAGCCCCCCTAAATGTGCAATATGATCCCTGGGCAGATGGAAATCTTACCCTTGAACCAACTTCATTCCCCTTCTGTTTCTAAGACACTGGATGTGGCCAAGGCAAGCTGATGCCCATGGCTTGAGCCTTGCATGGAGAAAGAGGGCCCTGTATAAAATACATGGAGGGATCTCAAGTTTTTGTAATAAAATTATTTTATAACATTGTACCTTTTCAGTCTTATAGAGGCAGGCACCTAGTTGTAGCTCTTCTGAGGTGAGGGTTGAAAAGTTTTCACCAAGTGTTTTCCTTGGAAAGAACCCTTTCTTCTATCCTGCTATTATGATTTATGCCTAAGCCGGACTGTTAGAGTTTATATGGGGAGGAATGAACACATGTTAGTTAAAGAACACGTGTCCCTCTTGTGGATGTGTAGGTAGAGTCTGCAGAGGGTCCTCGTTGTATTAATGCAGAGTTTGCTTTGCCTGAGGAATAATTGCAAGCCTGCCATCCATAGAGACAGTTATCAAAGGGATCACAGTGTAAACGGTGACATTCGAGACTGGCTGCGGGGAGGCTCGCCCACCCTCCCTGGGAACTGCTGAAATTGAGCTGTCAGACGAGGAAGATGAAATGCTACTTTGTTCTATGGCTTCAGCTCCCAGAGGCAACGTTTCCAGGTCATTTGACATTAGTTCAGAGAATGGGAAAGTATTTATCTTTTTTTTTTCTTTTTCCCTAAAGCTTAAAAAAATGTTTTCTGCTTGGTGGTAAGTAGGAGGTGACAGCCCTCCAGGTTGGCTGCCTGTGTGTTTGAAGGAAGACATTTACCGGGGTGGCTGGTGGTGCTGGGAGAGGGTGCCAGCCCGGCCCCTCCTGGGTTTACATTCTAAGCCTCGGTGCTCAAGTGTGCACATACTGATAATCCTAAAAAGCCATGTTTCCCAAACACTGTTCCTTGGGACATGGGACATTAGTCACACAAGATGTTCTGAGCAAAGAAAAAAATGCCATGAAGAAAAATGTTCTGTGGCCAAATGAGTTTGAAACACACTGCATACTATATTTCTGTTGACACACAATTCATAGTAGTTCTTTTTTTTTTTTTTTTTTTTGCTGTGGTAGGTCTTACTGGAGGCACATGGGATCTAGTTCCCTGACCAGGGATTGAACCCAGGTCCCCTGCGCTGGGAGCACAGAGTCTTAGCCACTGGGCCACCAGGGATGTCCCTTGTATTAGTATTTTAAATCTCTGAGGATTCTTACAGGAAAGAAACTTGTTAAGCTTTCTTAAATCATGAATTTCCCAAATGTATCAGAAGTCTTGAAATCTTCAAAAAGATTTTTGAGTTTCTATTATGTAGCTGTCATTTTATAATTCACAGACAAGACATACAATGGTAAGGAGGATGGATGGGCCTTGTGTAGCCTCACGGACTTATTGATAGATAACAAACAGGTGACCAAATAAAACAATGAACAGTTATGCATTGTGTACATTAAAGAAATAAATAAATGGGATGCTGTGATATAGAATAGTGGGAGGGATGAATCTGGTGGAGGACGGGGTGGGATGCTCCAATAAGGCCACCTGTAGTTGATAAACAAAGTATGCGAAAGAGGCAGCCTGTGAAGTGTGGGAGACAGATGAGGAGGCCTGTGCAAAGGCCCTGAGGTGTCACACACTCTTGCTCTAAGAAATGCCATTTGAAGGCCTGTAGCCTTTGTAAACTACCCTGTGGCCAGAGACGCTCTTCCGGTCTTTACAACGGCACTGGTACAATGTATGCCATCCAAGTGGAATCAGCCCCCTCCCTTCCTTTGTCCTGGAGATTCTGAGCACGGCCGTCGAGAAAGGCCTTGGTCTCAGGTAAGCCCTGTGGCTCTGTTCCTGCGTCAGCTTAGGCTCACCCAGCAGAGTGTGGGGTGGGACCCTAAGACTGTTGGCCTCCCTGGAGTGGAAAGGACCAGCCTGTGTTGCTCTCTGGTAATGTCAGGCCATACAATCTATATTCCATTTGCTGTGTAGTAACGAGAGTGAAGGGATGCCCGGTGGCTCAGTGGTGAAGAGTCTGCCTGCAATGCAGGAGATGCAGGTTCGATTCCTGGATTAGGAAGATCTCCTGGAGGAGGAAACGACAATCCACTTCAGTATTCTTGCCTGGAGAATCCCATGGATAGAGGAGCCTAGTGGGTGACAGTCCATGGGGTCACAGAGAGTCGGACATGACTGAGCAACTGAGCATGTGTGCAATGAGAATGAGAAGGTGTTAGACTTCTAGAGAGGAGTTTTCACATATTTGTGTATGAAAGAGACACATGGAGAATTTGTTAATGCACAATCCATCCTCCACTCCCCCTGCCCCAGGACCTGCCTAGGAAGCTTGCACACGTAGGCCCAAGACATATTGGTTAGGCTTACAACATTCTGGTCCCTGTTCTGGTTCTTGGATGTTTAGGCACAGTCTGTATATTTTTTGATTTATAAACTCCATTAGGTACATCTTAAGTGAAAGTCACTCAGTCATGTCCGACTCTTTGAACTATACAGTCCATGGAATTCTCCTGGCCAGAATACTGGAGTGGGTGGTCTTTCCCTTCTCCAAGGGGTCTTCCCAACCCAGGGACTGAACCCAGGTCTCCCACATTGCAGGCAGATTCTTTACCAGCTGAGCCATCAGGGAAGCCTGGGTACCTCTTAAGGGCCATAGTAAACTTTGATTTAGAAGCCATTCCATTTGTAATCTAGTGTGGCTCTGGTCCCCAACTGTGAAATATGGCAGGTGGAGGGATTGTAAATCAGTAAACAGACTTATTTATGCAGTCTTAAAACAAGAAGAACAAAGCCACAGAATTTCTGCAGGTAAATGAAGCCTACACTGAGCTGTCCCAGCATGGCTGGGGCATGGTCATTTGAAACTGGGGAGAGTGGTCTACACCTCCTTCTTCAAACCTGATCAGACGCTCTGTTCTAAAGGGACCCTTCCAGAGACTTCCCTGACAGTTGGGTGGTTAAGTCTCCACTCTCCCAATGTAGGGGGCATGGGTTTGATCCCTGGTCAAGGAACTAAAGATCCCCCAGGCTGCAAAAGGAGGACCCAAAAGGGGAACCCTTCTACCCTTCGCTTCTTCTGGAAGTTGTTCTGTCAGTTTTCTACTTTTTTTCCCCTCTTGGAATGTAAATAAACGGTGGCCTTTCTCATCCTAAGAAGGAAAATTCCCTCTTGATCTCGAATTTCATTCTTGCTACTCACTATGCTCTCTTGCACAGCTGTAAAACTCTTCAGTGTTGATTCACTCTCTCATGGTGCCGAGAGCACATTGCTGTTAGCAGGAAGTCCAGCTCCCTGATAAGCCTCTGCATAAACTAGCCCTGCCTGCCTCTCCCAGCTCACATCTTACCCCAAATTCCCTTGCTTGTTGCACACCAACCATCCTGAAGTCCTCTCATTCTGTTCAGCCCACCCTGCGCTTGTGCCTTTCTTAACCGATCTATTTGTGTCTGGATGATCATGCTTGTTTATTGTCTACCTCTCCCGGTCTAGAATGAAAGACTAATGAATTTGGGAATCTTATCTGTCTTGTTCTCTGTTCTATTCCAAGCATTTAAAACAGTCCTTATGTAAATAGATGATAAATATTTATTATTTAATGAATACATTCATTCTCTTTCTTCTGGGTATTTGCATATACTGTTGCATCTGTCTAACGATCTCCCTTCTCATATCCCATCCAGATGCACAATTTGCCTGCTAACTCTTCAGTTCAATTCAGTTCAGTCGCTTAGTCATGTCCAACTCTTTGCGACCCAGGCCTTCCTGTCCATCACCAACTCCTGGAGTTCACTCAGACTCATGTCCATTGATTCGGTGATGCTGTCCAGCCATTTCATCCTCTGTTTTCCCCTTCTCCTCCTGCCTCCAATCCTTCCCAGCATCAGGGTCTTTTCCAGTGAGTCAGCTCTTCTCATGAGGTAGTCAGAGTATTGGAGTTTCAGCTTTAGCATCAGTCCTTCCAAAGAACAACCAGGACTGATCTCCTTCAGAATGGACTGGTTGGATCTCCTTGCAGTCCAAGGGACTCTCAAGAGTCTTCTCCAACACCACAGTTCAAAAGCATCAGTTCTTCGGTGCTCAGCTTTCTTCACAGTTCAACTCTCACATCCATACATGACCGCCTTGACTAGGCGGACCTTTGTTGGCAAAGTAATATCTCTGCTTTTGAATATTCCATCTAGGTTGGTCATAACTTTCCTTCCAAGAAGTAAGCATCTTTTAATTTCATGGCTGCAATCACCATTACAGTTATTTTGGAGCCCCTCAATATAAAGTCTGACACTGTTTCCACTGTTTCCCATCTATTTCCCATGAAGTGATGGGACCAGATGCCATGATCTTCATTTTCTAAATGTTGAGCTTTAAGCCAACTTTTTCACTCTCCTCTTTCACTTTCATCAAGAGGCTTTTAAGCTCCTCTTCACTTTCTGCCATAAGGGTGGTATCATCTGCATATCTGGAGTTACTGATATTTCTCCTGGCAATTTTTATTCCAGCTCGTCCTTCTTCCAGTCCAGCATTTCTCATGATGTACTCCGCATAGAAGTTAAATTAGCAGGCTGACAATATACAGCCTTGATGTCCTCCTTTTCCTATTTGGAACCAGTCTGCTGTTCCATGTGCAATTCAACTGTTGCTTCCTGACCTGCATATAGGTTTCTCAAGAGGCAGGTCAGGTGGTCTGGTAGTCTCATCCCTTTCAGAATTTTCCACAGTTTATTGTGATCCACATAGTCAAAGGCTTTGGCATAGTCAGTAAAGCAGAAATAGATGTTTTTCTGGAACTCTCTTGCTTTTTCCATGATCCAGCAGATGTTGGCAATTTAATCGCAGATTCCTCTGCCTTTTCTAAAACCAGCTTGAACATCAGGAAGTTCACAGTTCATGTATTCCTGAAGCCTGGCTTGGAGAATGTTGAGCATTACTTTACTAGCGTGTGAGATGAGTGCAATTATGTGGTAGTCTGAGCATTCTTTGGCCTTGCCTTTCTTTGGGACTGGAATGAAAACTGACCTTTTCCAGTCCTGTGGCCACTGCTGAGTTTTCCAAATGTGCTGGCATATTGAGTGTAGCACTTTCACAGCATCATCTTTTAGGATTTGAAATAACTCAACTGGAATTCCATCACCTCCACTAGCTTTGTTCATAGTGATGCTTTCTAAGGCCTGCTTGACTTCACATTCCAGGATGTCTGGCTCTAGGTGAATGATCACATCATCGTGATTATCTTGGTCGTGAAGATCTTTTCTGTACAGATCTTCTGTGTGTTACTGCCACCTCTTCTTAATATCTTCTGCTTCTGTTAGGTCCATACCGTTTCTGTCCTTTATTGAGCCCATCTTTGCATGGAAGTTCCCTTGGTATCTCTAATTTTCTTGAAGAGCTCTCTAGTCTTCCTGATCTCTGTTGTTTTCTTCTGTTTCTTTGCATTGATCGCTGAGGAAGGCTTTCTTATCTCTTCTTGCTATTCTTTGGAGCCCATGGAAAAGAAATGCAAAAAAGCAAAATGGCTGTCTGGGGAGGCCTTACAAATAGCTGTGAAAAAAAGAGAAGCAAAAAGCAAAGGAGAAAAGGAAAGATACAAGCATCTGAATGCTAACTCTTAATTATCATTAAATTCTCAATTCATAGGTCTCTTTTCCAAGAGACGTGTGTTATTTCCTCCAGGAAATATGTGGAGGAAATACGTCACTTCCACCAAATCACTATATGACTTCCCAACTTGGGGTAGGTTTCTCCTGTGTGCCCCCACAGTACTTATTACACTATTTACAATCACCTATTCATTTGTTTTATTCCTCTGTGGACTGTAAGGTCCTGGATTCTTGTGTACTTTTGACTCCTAAATTCCCTCCCACAAAGTCTAACGTAGTGCCTGAGTTGTACTTGGTAAGTATGAAATAAATATTGATTGAATGTTGACTTTTAACCCTTTGTCTTGTTTCTCTCCAAGACCTTTATTCCCCTCAAACATCTCAAGAGTAGTCTATACTCAAGTGTTAGTCACTCAGTTGTGTCTGGCTCTTTGTGACCCCATGGACTGCAGCTCATCAGGCTCCTTTGCCCATGGGATTTCCCAGGCAAGAATACTGGAGTGGGTTGCCATCCCTTTCTCCTAGGGATCTTCCTGACCCAAGAATTGAACCTGGGTCTCCCACATTGCAGGCAGATTCTTCAGACCAGAATTCTTCAGATTTTTCTGAGCCACCAGAGAAGCCCTATACTCAATGTCTTCTTCTATTTCTGCAAGTTTACTCTTGGGACTGTCACTGAACATTTCTGGGCAAGATCCCCATGGATTCCATGCTGCCAGACCCATCAGACACCCTCCAGCCTTAATCGTATTTGTCCTTTTTGGGAGCACTTCATACTGCCAACCTGTCCTCCTTGACAGTCTGTCCATAAGGACAGACCTGTGCCCACGTCTTGCTGCCACATGCAGACAAGCAGAGGCATTCTGGCTGGCAGAGAAGGGATTTTGTTGGCTACTCACAAAGCCCTATGGCATGAGAGTGGGTAATGCTGAGACCTAACCTCCTGCAAAGACTGGGAATTTCGTAAGGTTTTATTATAATTTTGGTATCTGTAAGTTCCCACATTCCTTCTACCAGTTCTATCCCCCTTCCAGTCCAAAACCGTGACCATTCTTAAGGCTGGAAGGGCAGGAAAATGAATGGAAGCAGTTTGCTGCCTGATCCTTAATATCTGGGGGTGGAAGTGGGGATGGGGTTGGATGGGCTTGGATGAATGTTTCTGAAAGATCATGAGCGTCCTCCTCTATGGCCCGTGGTCAAAACTCAGAGATTCTCACTTCCGTACTTTGAAGACCACATGGTGAGAAACAGACATTTTCCTCTTTTCATGCCTGATAGAGATTTCTCGAGGCAGGTCTGTTTACCAGAGGTGTTCTAACTCAATTAACTGGGAAGAAAAAGTACAAAAGGAAGCCGTTATGCAAATGTTAGGCCTTTGGAGGACACCAGGGAAAGGATGACAGTGGAAGCTTTTGCATGTGATTTCAATTCCATCTTCGAGTTAGATCTTTGTGTGGTGGCTATTACCAATAATACGCCCTCGACAAGCTCCCAGTCCTCTTCTCTCTAGGAGGATCCTGGGTCCTCTCTGATGGATAGTCCTCTCCCTTCTGGGATGGAAGTGACATTTGTTTTACCTTCATATATATTTCAATAGAAATTACTCGAGGATCTTGGGCTTAGGTTTTTGTGTTTTTTTTTACAACTGAAGTTTCGAGTTGTGATCCTGGAATTGATGAGAATTCTTCCCTGCCGTGTGTCACATCTATTGAGTCCACCCTGTACTTTTATTTCCAGGACCTCATTCCCCTGGTCACTTGTTTGTTCACTGGCTAATATATTCACTCATCCAATACGGTGCTGTGGCTCTGAGGATGCAGGAAAGATGATCTTACATTGACCATCTTTTATTTCCAGAGTGAGAAGCTTTGAAATCCCTGTCACTAATTTCGTCTGTTTCGTCTGTAGCTCTAAGGCAGAGTTCTTCCTGAGCTCGCGGCGAGGTCAGAATGACCTCTCATCATTCAGGAAAAAGGAAGATTTGATGAACAGATTTATTTCTGTTCCATCCAACTTTATTTCCAAGGACACCATCCGTGGCAAAGTGTGGTAATTGGGGATCTGCAGTGATATGTCAAGTCAGACCAGAGCCTCCAGCAATTTTACTTAAGAGTCTGTGAAGGCTGCCTTTTCTCCCAGATATTGGAACTGCCAGGGTCAGGACTCAATGAAAGAACCTCTTGATCTTGTCACCTTTGGTTACGCATTAGATCAAGGCTGTGACGGTCGATTCTGGTGCCAGGAGCGTCTGTGAAACCCGCGGAATGTACAGAGCAATTTTTCAGGGTCAGGAGGAGAAGAAGTGGAGAGAACCGGGAGAGGAGAGAAAACTTCAGGTGAAATTGTTCTTAAGGATCAGAGGATCAGACTAGCCTCTTTTCCTGGGGGCGGATAACAAAGCCCTCAAACTTTCAAGGGCTACGGAACCTGCCTTTGTATCCTGGATGCAAAACAATGGATCCGGTGCCCTGCTGGCCTCGTGCCCTTGCTCCTGGTGTTCCCGCCTCTTTAGTCTATAGATTTTTGTTTTTGGAATGACATCTTTCTGGAGCTATAATTCAAACTCTGTACAATTCACCTATTTAAAGAGTACAGTTCAGTGCTTTCTAGGATGTGTACTGAGTTGTGCAGCCATTTTCACAGTAAGTTTTAGAACATTTCTACCCAACCCCCCAACTCTGCTTCCCATTCCCCATCCCCATCCCCAGCCTCTGGCCACCACTGCTCTGCTTTGTCTCTTATTGCAGTTTGTAAATGTGAATTTATGTGTGTTTGTGTGTGTGCATGCGTGTGCACGTGTGTGTGTGTGTGCTGTCTTTCACTGACTCCCTGTCTAGAGTGCCTTTGGCCACCCTCACCCATTTCCCCCCGCCCACCCTGTATTTGTTCCTGGCTGTGTGCAAAGATTTCTGTTTAGTATTGTGGACTTTCTCTTTTAACTTCTCCATCTTTGCTAAGGAAATGAATCCTTCTTCTACTGTTGGGTTTGTCCCCTCCTATCTGTGTCATCAAGGCCACCTGTGGGTTTGCTGAGAGCAAAAGTACAGTCCCAACTGCCTGTCACCTAAAGAATAGCTTGATCCTTTACAACTCCAAGAAGACTTGTTCTAAGGTGAAAACCGTACATTTTTTACAAAGGTAAACTTGGGGGCTACCCCCCAGAATTCTTGATTCTTTAGCTGATGCACAGTCATTGCGGTCACCTCACCTCCTAAACAAAGCATTGGAGACTGGTGTCCTGCTGGTGAGAGGCCCCTGGATCAGACCTCTACCCTGGCAGCCGCAGCCGGTTTCCTACACGGATAGGCTCTGTAGCTCCTGCAGGTCGAAGGATAGCATTTGGAAGAGTTCCAGTCACCCAGACCCAGCAATTGCTCTGCCTGTCACCAGTGAGCAGGAGGCAGTGGTGTTATTGGGAAAAGGGGACCATCTGGGCTTCCTTACTGTGGTGCAACCTTACGGAGATACTGGGTGAGAAAGATGACATGGGCTGGTAGAATAAATAGAGCAAACAAAAACCTGCCTCTTCCTGTTCTTGGCTAAGCTGCCTCTATGGCATTCTGGGGTTCAGAAGCAAAAGTGGCACGTTTGTGTGTGTGTATGAATGAATCGTTCTGCATCAGAATTTAGAGGTCATGCTTCCTTTTCCTTCATGACAACCTATGAAATCTCATCTCTAAGCTGTTCTAAGATATTTTCCAACAGCTAGACTCTTTAGGCTGGTGCCATGCGGAAAGGAAACATAGGCAAGGCTCCTGGGGGTGGGACTCTTGATCCAGCCAAGCCTGGTCTTGCTCTTCCCGGTCACTCTCAGTTTTCACACTGAGGTTGATGTGTGAGCCTGTTTAGACTGGCTTTTGTCGGCTCTCCAGTTGTCTTCCACACACCAGGAAGATAGACTACAGATGCATAATCAAACACAAAGCTATCTACTTGCTAAAGGTGGTGCCAAATGTAAAGTGCGTGATGGCATGGAGTAGTTAAAAATAAAAATTTTGGAGATGGTGTTCAATACATGTTGACTCTCCTTCGGTTATTACTTTTGCCTCTGGCTGGTTTCCTGACATGTCCAGTTTCCTAGAGATTTCAGAAAAACAAAAATAAAACAAAAATCAACCTCAATATCAGGAGAACCTTTTGAATAGCTTTAGAGTACTTTGAAACTGTTTTTTTTTTTTTTCCATTGTTGTTGCACAGTAGACAGGGAGACACTCACAAAATGAGCCATGAGACAATCTACCACAGACACTCCATATTGACGCTCTTCCTTCCTGTGTATTTAATCAATTAGCAGCATAATAAATTAGCAGTGATTCACCTGGACATCAAATACCAGGTTGTTCTCCTAAGTGAGCTGGATTGATTTCCACGTGTCGCAATTCATCAGAAGGAAGTGGCTTCACCGCTGGGCATCCAAACACTCTTAACACATTTCTGGTTCCACTTTCACTTTAACCAGCAAAAGACACTGGGTTTTCTGCCTTAGACAGTAAGCCTTGCGATTAGTGAGACTGGAAATGCCAACAAAGGCCTCCAGATGGATCAGCTTTGAGGAAACAGAAAGGCCTTGTGAGCACCTACGGGAAACCAGATGGAGCCTGCACTTGGGAGAGGAAGGGTGGGTCATCTCGCTGCATGGCAAACCCCATGGCCTCTGGGACAGATGGGCATGTGTGGGCCCAGGGCCGCATCACTTTGGAGCAGATGTGAGTTAAAGCATACTGGTAGAGTAAATGCTCACGTTGATAGCTAACATATACTGAATCTTTATGAGGCATCAGGCATTCTTCCAAGTGCATTACAAGTACCGACTCTTCTAATCTTTTTGACCACCCCATGAAGTAGGTAGCACTATGCATGCGTGCGTGCTAAATCGCGTCTCGTTTGATTCTTTGTGACACTATGGACTGTAGCCCTCCAGGCTCCTCTGTCCATGGGATTTTCCAGGCAAGAATACTGGAGTGGGTTGCCTTGCCCTCCTCCAGGGGATCTTCCTGACCCAGGGGTAGAATCGTCTCCTGCACTGCAAGCAGATTCTTCACTTGCTGAGCCACCAGGGAAGCCCAAGTCACACCATCGTCTCCACTTTATAGATGGGAACATGCGGCATCCAGAGTCCCACAGTGAGGTGGTGGGGAGTCAGGTCTTCAATACTAGGCTTTCTATAAGGAATGGGGCTACTTTCTGTATCTATAGATGGAGGAGAAACCAACTCAAACCGTAGCAGTGGGACATGCAGATTAACAGAGAAAGAACCTTCTGCTTGGAAGGGCTATATCTACGTCTAAGTGAAGTCACCACTGAGGCCACCACCATCATCCCACCACCACTTGTCGTCACTATATTTTGTCGGTAAGTTCATTGTCAGTGTTGGTGGAGATGGGGTGGGTAGCACAGCAAAGGCCGTGGGAGTAGCCGCATGGTACTTTGGAATTTGAGAGTTAGGTATGCGGTGAGGTAGGCATGGGGCAGAGTTGTCAGTTTATCAGCTTTTGTCATCAGTAATGGGCTGGCAGCGTTTGGATAAATTCCCTGATTTCCTGCATTTCTTGCTCTGCCCAGTGTCTGTGTGGGTTCCTCCTCTCCTGTGCTTTCTCTCTGATCGGACTCTCCCTGTTTTCTCAACTTCATTCAGTGACGGCCTGAAGAACTCTTCTTTCTAAATTTATTTCTTGTTGAAGTATAGTTGAATTACTATACCAAAATGTTGGGTTAATTGTTGCTGTACCACCAAAGTGACTCAATTTTAAGTGCAAATGTGTATATGTACATGTGTGTGCTTACTCACTCAGTGACGTCTGACTCTGGGAACCCATGGACTGTAGCATGCCTGGCTCCTCTGTCCATAGTATTCTCCAGGCAAGAATTCTGAAATAGACTGCTATTTCCTCCTCCAGGAGGAAAATATATATATATATATATATATATATATATATATATATATATATATAATGCATTATTTTTCATATTCTTTTCCATTATAATTTATTACAGGATGTTGAGTATAAAAGAACTCCTGTTTTAACGTCAATACTTAAAATATTTGATTTTTTTTTCACTCATCCTGCCAAACAACTGGGTTAGGAATTCCCAGCACCTCTTCTTCATATGTTCTCGTGAAGGCTTGAGACCTCTCTCCTGACTCGAGGCATTAGTCAGGGAAGGTAGACTATCTCTTAGGGGTTGGCTGCCCCAGTGTGTGTGAGGGGGTGCCCTTGGAGGTAAGGCTTTGAGAACAGACACATTTGAAACCTGGTTCTGCCTCTGTCTCACCGAGGGCAGGTCCCAACATCAGCTGATTTTCTGATTACTTCTCTGCAAAATGGAAGGAATGATATTCTTTTCAGAAACTTTTGGTAAGGAGTAATTACGTTAATGTTCCTTTTGAGCACTCTATATTTTGGTCGCTGTGCTAGGCACTTGAGTTCATTCTCTCACTGGAAACTCAGAACAGCTCTGTGAAGTAGGTACTTTCAGTTCAGTTCAGTTCAGTCGCTCAGTCGTGTCTAACTCTCTGCGACTCCATGAATCGCAGCACGCCAGGCCTCCCTGTCCATCACCAACTCCCGGAGTTCACTCAGACTTGCGTCCATCGAGTCAGCGATGCCATCCAGCCATCTCATCCTCGGTTTTATCATCCCCATTTCACAGATAAGGAAACTGAGGCTTAAAGGGATGAAATAAAATGCCCGGAGTCAGGGAAGTGGTGGGATCAGGAACATGTATGACTCCAAAGCCATTTATCTCAGCCTCTCAGCAGGACACAGTGAGTCAGGCATTCAGCGACTCTTCTTTTTCCCTTCCTTGTGACCTCTCTATGCAATCTTTATTTGGGGCATCATGGATGGAGCTTCCCTGGTGGCTCAGACAGTAAAGAAATGCAGGAGACCAGGATCGATCCCTGGGATGGGAAGATCCTCTGGAGGACATGGCAACCCACTCCAGTATTCTTGCCTTGAGAGTCCCATGGACAGAGGAGCCTAGTGGGCTACAGTCCGTGGAGTCACAAAGAGTGGGACATGATTGAACAACTAACACTTTCACTTTGGGTGGGGATGAGAAATAAGGATTATCCCCCCTCTTCTTCCATTCTTGATGCAGTTTTTTCTGTTTGGCTTTCATCCTGTCCTGCTCCTACATGAGAGGATCCTAGTAAAAGAATAGGACATAATGTCAGTCATATTGCAGATATCATAAAGATTAAAAACCCAGAGTGATGGCAGCTTGGCAGTTAAGGGAGAATTTTCATATTAGGACTGGAGTTTGTGACTCAGCTGGAAAAGGATCCACTTGCAATATGGGAGACCTGGGTTTGATCCCTGGGTTGGGAAGATCCCCTGGAGAAGGGAAAGGCTACCCCCTCTAGTATTCTGGCCTGGAGAATTCCGTGGACTGTATAGAAGAGTTGTACATGACTGAGTGACTTTCACTTTGCTTCGCTTAAACTTTATTGGCCTTTTCACAGCACCACCACGCAGTGACATTCAGAGGAGTGCTTTGTAGGGTATGGAAACGCGACACCCATGAGGCTCCTGGTGTGTCCTCCTGACCTGCCCAACAAGTGACTGGGCATCAGCCTCTCAATGCTGCTCCTCTATCTGCTTTTTCCTTCTAATCCAAAGTATCATATACAGACTGGTTACATGTAGCACCTGATCGATCTGAGCCAGGTCTGGTTTCCTTTTCTTTTTTTAAAGAAAATATTCATTTATTTGGCTGCTCTAGGTCTTTGCTGCATGGCGTGCAGGATCTTTAGTTGTGGCATGTGGGACCTAGTTCCCTAACCAGGGATCCAATCCGGCCCCTTGCACACTGGGAGTGTAGAGTCTTAGCTACTAGGCCACCGGGGGAAGTCCCTCAGGTTTGGTTTCTGATTCTGACTGGAACCCTTCCTTGCTGTGTGCCTTGTACCTCCATTTTTTCATCTCTAAAATGGAGATACAGGGCATCAGGTTTGAGCTCCTGGTGCTCTGTGACAACCTAGAGGGCTGGGGTGGGGTGGGAAGTGGGAGAAAGGTTCAGGAGGGAGGGGGCATGTGTATACCT
>SJYC01035967.1:0-22804 GCA_006408675.1 Madoqua kirkii
TTTTTTTTTTTTTCCATTGTTGTTGCACAGTAGACAGGGAGACACTCACAAAATGAGCCATGAGACAATCTACCACAGACACTCCATATTGACGCTCTTCCTTCCTGTGTATTTAATCAATTAGCAGCATAATAAATTAGCAGTGATTCACCTGGACATCAAATACCAGGTTGTTCTCCTAAGTGAGCTGGATTGATTTCCACGTGTCGCAATTCATCAGAAGGAAGTGGCTTCACCGCTGGGCATCCAAACACTCTTAACACATTTCTGGTTCCACTTTCACTTTAACCAGCAAAAGACACTGGGTTTTCTGCCTTAGACAGTAAGCCTTGCGATTAGTGAGACTGGAAATGCCAACAAAGGCCTCCAGATGGATCAGCTTTGAGGAAACAGAAAGGCCTTGTGAGCACCTACGGGAAACCAGATGGAGCCTGCACTTGGGAGAGGAAGGGTGGGTCATCTCGCTGCATGGCAAACCCCATGGCCTCTGGGACAGATGGGCATGTGTGGGCCCAGGGCCGCATCACTTTGGAGCAGATGTGAGTTAAAGCATACTGGTAGAGTAAATGCTCACGTTGATAGCTAACATATACTGAATCTTTATGAGGCATCAGGCATTCTTCCAAGTGCATTACAAGTACCGACTCTTCTAATCATTTTGACCACCCCATGAAGTAGGTAGCACTATGCATGCGTGCGTGCTAAATCGCGTCTCGTTTGATTCTTTGTGACACTATGGACTGTAGCCCTCCAGGCTCCTCTGTCCATGGGATTTTCCAGGCAAGAATACTGGAGTGGGTTGCCTTGCCCTCCTCCAGGGGATCTTCCTGACCCAGGGGTAGAATCGTCTCCTGCACTGCAAGCAGATTCTTCACTTGCTGAGCCACCAGGGAAGCCCAAGTCACACCATCGTCTCCACTTTATAGATGGGAACATGCGGCATCCAGAGTCCCACAGTGAGGTGGTGGGGAGTCAGGTCTTCAATACTAGGCTTTCTATAAGGAATGGGGCTACTTTCTGTATCTATAGATGGAGGAGAAACCAACTCAAACCGTAGCAGTGGGACATGCAGATTAACAGAGAAAGAACCTTCTGCTTGGAAGGGCTATATCTACGTCTAAGTGAAGTCACCACTGAGGCCACCACCATCATCCCACCACCACTTGTCGTCACTATATTTTGTCGGTAAGTTCATTGTCAGTGTTGGTGGAGATGGGGTGGGTAGCACAGCAAAGGCCGTGGGAGTAGCCGCATGGTACTTTGGAATTTGAGAGTTAGGTATGCGGTGAGGTAGGCATGGGGCAGAGTTGTCAGTTTATCAGCTTTTGTCATCAGTAATGGGCTGGCAGCGTTTGGATAAATTCCCTGATTTCCTGCATTTCTTGCTCTGCCCAGTGTCTGTGTGGGTTCCTCCTCTCCTGTGCTTTCTCTCTGATCGGACTCTCCCTGTTTTCTCAACTTCATTCAGTGACGGCCTGAAGAACTCTTCTTTCTAAATTTATTTCTTGTTGAAGTATAGTTGAATTACTATACCAAAATGTTGGGTTAATTGTTGCTGTACCACCAAAGTGACTCAATTTTAAGTGCAAATGTGTATATGTACATGTGTGTGCTTACTCACTCAGTGACGTCTGACTCTGGGAACCCATGGACTGTAGCATGCCTGGCTCCTCTGTCCATAGTATTCTCCAGGCAAGAATTCTGAAATAGACTGCTATTTCCTCCTCCAGGAGGAAAATATATATATATATATATATATATATATATATATAATGCATTATTTTTCATATTCTTTTCCATTATAATTTATTACAGGATGTTGAGTATAAAAGAACTCCTGTTTTAACGTCAATACTTAAAATATTTGATTTTTTTTTCACTCATCCTGCCAAACAACTGGGTTAGGAATTCCCAGCACCTCTTCTTCATATGTTCTCGTGAAGGCTTGAGACCTCTCTCCTGACTCGAGGCATTAGTCAGGGAAGGTAGACTATCTCTTAGGGGTTGGCTGCCCCAGTGTGTGTGAGGGGGTGCCCTTGGAGGTAAGGCTTTGAGAACAGACACATTTGAAACCTGGTTCTGCCTCTGTCTCACCGAGGGCAGGTCCCAACATCAGCTGATTTTCTGATTACTTCTCTGCAAAATGGAAGGAATGATATTCTTTTCAGAAACTTTTGGTAAGGAGTAATTACGTTAATGTTCCTTTTGAGCACTCTATATTTTGGTCGCTGTGCTAGGCACTTGAGTTCATTCTCTCACTGGAAACTCAGAACAGCTCTGTGAAGTAGGTACTTTCAGTTCAGTTCAGTTCAGTCGCTCAGTCGTGTCTAACTCTCTGCGACTCCATGAATCGCAGCACGCCAGGCCTCCCTGTCCATCACCAACTCCCGGAGTTCACTCAGACTTGCGTCCATCGAGTCAGCGATGCCATCCAGCCATCTCATCCTCGGTTTTATCATCCCCATTTCACAGATAAGGAAACTGAGGCTTAAAGGGATGAAATAAAATGCCCGGAGTCAGGGAAGTGGTGGGATCAGGAACATGTATGACTCCAAAGCCATTTATCTCAGCCTCTCAGCAGGACACAGTGAGTCAGGCATTCAGCGACTCTTCTTTTTCCCTTCCTTGTGACCTCTCTATGCAATCTTTATTTGGGGCATCATGGATGGAGCTTCCCTGGTGGCTCAGACAGTAAAGAAATGCAGGAGACCAGGATCGATCCCTGGGATGGGAAGATCCTCTGGAGGACATGGCAACCCACTCCAGTATTCTTGCCTTGAGAGTCCCATGGACAGAGGAGCCTAGTGGGCTACAGTCCGTGGAGTCACAAAGAGTGGGACATGATTGAACAACTAACACTTTCACTTTGGGTGGGGATGAGAAATAAGGATTATCCCCCCTCTTCTTCCATTCTTGATGCAGTTTTTTCTGTTTGGCTTTCATCCTGTCCTGCTCCTACATGAGAGGATCCTAGTAAAAGAATAGGACATAATGTCAGTCATATTGCAGATATCATAAAGATTAAAAACCCAGAGTGATGGCAGCTTGGCAGTTAAGGGAGAATTTTCATATTAGGACTGGAGTTTGTGACTCAGCTGGAAAAGGATCCACTTGCAATATGGGAGACCTGGGTTTGATCCCTGGGTTGGGAAGATCCCCTGGAGAAGGGAAAGGCTACCCCCTCTAGTATTCTGGCCTGGAGAATTCCGTGGACTGTATAGAAGAGTTGTACATGACTGAGTGACTTTCACTTTGCTTCGCTTAAACTTTATTGGCCTTTTCACAGCACCACCACGCAGTGACATTCAGAGGAGTGCTTTGTAGGGTATGGAAACGCGACACCCATGAGGCTCCTGGTGTGTCCTCCTGACCTGCCCAACAAGTGACTGGGCATCAGCCTCTCAATGCTGCTCCTCTATCTGCTTTTTCCTTCTAATCCAAAGTATCATATACAGACTGGTTACATGTAGCACCTGATCGATCTGAGCCAGGTCTGGTTTCCTTTTCTTTTTTTAAAGAAAATATTCATTTATTTGGCTGCTCTAGGTCTTTGCTGCATGGCGTGCAGGATCTTTAGTTGTGGCATGTGGGACCTAGTTCCCTAACCAGGGATCCAATCCGGCCCCTTGCACACTGGGAGTGTAGAGTCTTAGCTACTAGGCCACCGGGGGAAGTCCCTCAGGTTTGGTTTCTGATTCTGACTGGAACCCTTCCTTGCTGTGTGCCTTGTACCTCCATTTTTTCATCTCTAAAATGGAGATACAGGGCATCAGGTTTGAGCTCCTGGTGCTCTGTGAAACCTAGAGGGCTGGGGTGGGGTGGGAAGTGGGAGAAAGGTTCAGGAGGGAGGGGGCATGTGTATACCTATGAGTGATTCATGCTGATGTGTGGCAGTAACCCACACAATGTTCTAAAGCAATTATCCTCCAATTAAAAAGAAATTAAGTTTAAAAAATAAAATGAGAATAAAGTCGCTATCATGAGTTTCAGTGTGGATTAGCACATGTCAAGTCCTTGGAATAGTCCCTGGTCCCCGGCAGGCCTTCTTCAGTAAATGGCAGCCAGTTGACCATTCTGAGTGCCTAAGCACCGGTCAGGCCAGGTTAGCCCCCCTTGGGCAGACTAACATTGGACCTTAAAAGCATTCATGTATCATACGTTTAAATATCCTGGAGGCCTTTAAGAAAATAAGACCACGAATCCAGAATTCAAAGAGTCAGAGATCACTGAGAGTGTTTTCTCCTCTGTGGACCAGTGATGATGCAACTCATCGTCCACTGTCGTAAGTGAAGTGCGGACCCTTTCTTACTTTCAACAAGAATATCACAAGGCACACCGTGTGTGCTCTTATGGTGCAGAGCAAGCCTTTGCTGCACATCTCAGATGTGTGCACCTTCCCTTGTGGTTTCCTGGAAATAGAAAGGCTCAACCCAGGTGGTTCCATGGAGCCCCTGAAATCTTTTACCATATCCATTCTGCATCTGAGAACAGAGGCTCTTTTCTTGGGCTCCAGAATCACTGCAGATGGTGACTGCAGCCATGAAATTAAAAGGCACTTGCTGCTTGGAAGGAAAGCTATGACAAACCTAGACAGCATTTTAAAAAACAGAGACACCACTTTGCTGACACAGGTCTGTCTAGTCAGAGCTGTGGTTTTTCCAGTAGTCCTGTATGGATGTGAGAGTTGGACCATAAAGAAGCCTGAGCACTGAAAAATTGATGCTTTCAATTGTGGTGCTGGAGAAGACTCTTGAAAGTCTCTTGGACTGCAAGGAGATCAAACCAATCAATCCTACAGGAAATCAACTCTGAATATTCACTGGAAGGACTGATGCTGAAGCTGAAGCTCCAGTACTTTGGCCACATGATGCAAGGAACTGACTCATTGGAAAAGACCATGATGCTAGGAAAGACTGAAGGCAAAAAGAGAAGGGGGTGGCAGAAGATGTGATGGTTGGATAGCATCACTGACTCAATGAACATGACCTTGAGTGAACTCTAGGAGATAGTAGAGGGAAGGGAAACCTGATATGCTGCAGTCCATGGGGTTACAAAGAGTCAGACATGATTAAACAATTAACAACAACCCAAGTGGTTCCACGGAGCCCCAGGAATCTTTCACCAAGTCCATCCTGTATCAGAGGATGGAGACACAAACGTGGCTCAGAAGTTCTCCAGGCTTCGTGGGAAGGACCCAGTCATCTGTTCTTTCACATCTTTGGACAAAATTTACTGAGTGGGCACTATTTCAGTGCTCTTCTGAACAGTAGGGATACAGCAGTGGATGGAACAGACAAAAATCTCTGATCTCATCGATCTCATATTCTTGGTAGGTTTTCTCAGTCTTGGCACTATCATCTTTTGGGGCCAGGTGATGCCAAAGCCTTCGACTGTGTGGATCACAATAAACTGTGGAAAATTCTGAAATAGATGGGAATACCAGACCACCTGACCTGTCTCTTGAGAAACCTATATGCAGGTCAGGAAGCAACAAGAACTGCACATGGAACAACAGACTGGTTCCAAATAGGAAAAGGAGGACGTCAAGGCTGTATATTGTCATTCTGCTTATTTAACCTATATGCAGAGTACATCATGAGAAACCTTGCTTGGACTGGAAGAAGCACAAGCTGGAATCAAGATTGCCAAGAGAAATATCAGTAACCTCAGATATGCAGATGACACCACCCTTATGGCAGAAAGTGAAGAGGAACCAAAAAGCCTCTTGATGAAAGTGAAAGAGGTCAGTGAAATAGTTGGCTTAAAGCTTAGCATTCAGAAAATGAAGATCGTGATATCTGGTCCCATCACTGCATGGGAAATAGATGGGAAAACAGTGGAAACAGTGGCAGACTATTTTTCTGGGCTCCAAAATCACTGCAGATGGTGACTGCAGCCATGAAATTAAAAGCCGCTTTCTCCTTGGAAGGAAAGTTATGACCAACCTAGATAGCATATTCAAAACCAGAGATATTACTTTGCCAACAAAGGTCCGTCTAGTCAAGGCTATGGTTTTTCCTTTGATCATGTATGGATGTGAGAGTTGGACTGTGAAGAAAGCTGAGCACCGAAGAATTGATGCTTTTGAACTGTGGTGTTGGAGAAGACTCTTGAGAGTCCCTTGGACTGCAAGGAGGTCTAACCAGTCCATTGTAAGGGAGGTCAGTCCTGGGTGTTCATTGGAAGGACTGATGCTAAAGCTAAAACTCCAATACTTGAGCCACCTCATGAGAAGAGTTGACTCATTGGAAAGGATTCTGATTCTGGGAGGGATTGGGGGCAGGAGGAGAAGGGAACGACAGAGGATGAGATGGCTGGATGCCATCACTGACTTGATGGACATGAGTTAGAGTGAACTCCGGGAGTTGTTGATGGACAGGGAGGCCTGGTGTGCTGTGATTCATGGAGTCACAAAGAGTCGGACATGACTGAGAGACTGAACTGAACTGAATTGATGTCTTGTTATGGGAGATGGTCCTGTGCTTTGTAGGGTGCTTAGCATCATCCTTGGTCTCTACCTACTAGAAGCCAGAAGCATCCCATCCCACTGTTGTGACAACCAGAATCTCTCCAGGCCTTGCCACATGGCTCCTGGGAGGCCAGCCACCCATGGCTGGGAGTGGGGAGGGAGAGGATGGTCTGTAAAATAGCATCATAGAGAACCATTGACTAGGAGGGGGGGTACATGGGCTAGGGTTGGTTCTTCGGCAGAAGGTGCCAAGCAAAGCCCACTGAGATGACATCTGAGCCAAGACATCAAGAGGTGAGGGAGCACAGCCTGTTCAGGAGAGGTTGATCAGAGGGACCAGCAAGCACAGGAGAATGTGTAGGATGTGGAGTGAGCAGGAGGGAAGGTCACTGGGGCATGAGGCCTGATGGGTCACGGTGGTGGGAGCTGGGGGCAGAAGGCCACAGCAGGCTCTTCCTCTGAGGGAGGTGGGAGGTGGGGCTTTAAGCAGAAAAGCAGGGTGACCTGACTTCTTTTTATGAAGGATGCCCTGGCCATGTGAGGCAAGGGTGGATGTAGGGAGGATATTGAGGAGGTGGCTGTAATGATGGTGGTCCAGATCAGGGTGGTGGAGGTGGAGACGGAGAAACTCTGGTTGTTGGCTGTGTTGTTCTAAGGGCAAAGCTGGGAGGATTTACTGATGAATCAAAGGTTGAGTGGAAGGGGAGGCAAGACATCAGGCTGACTCTGGGGGCATTTGGAGTGAGCACTGGAAGAAAAACCTGTCAGAACCACCTCCCAGCAGCTGTTGGACACACCAGTCCTTGTCCCCAGCCTCGGGTGGGGTGGTGAAGCCCCGCATGACAGTGGTTCCTCTTCAGTTTTCTCATCGCTGCTTGGCCTGAGCTGCTCCACAAGCTGCATCATGATCACTTTGGGGTGCTCAAATACCCTGAATTAGAATTACTGGGGGTGGAGCCGGGGAAACTGCATTTCGGTATAAGCTCCAGAAGACTTGGACGTGGCTTGTTTTGAGAGCTGCAGCCCCAGGGCATGCCCCAGGAATAGGTTTTTAGCTTCCTGTAGCAGAAAGGCTTCCTTGCCTGGCTGCCTCCAAACCACGGTCCCTGTGTTTATCCTCCCCTTACCTCCTGCCAGACCTCCCAAGGCTCCTCTCTATGAAAATGGGCTGTCCTGTACCATTTCGTGTCTATCTTTCGGCTCCTTAGTTTTGCTGTCCTTTCTGACAAGATCTTCAGGTTTTTATCTGTTGTTCGGGTGGAAGGCTGAGAAAGCTGATGACATGCAGAGCTATTGTCTTAGAATGGTGGCATTTCACACCTGCAAGGAACCTGTGAGGCACTGTGATCTTCTGTTTCACCTTTTTCCTAGGTGAGGAAACTAAGGCTCAGAAGGAGAAGTGAGTTTGTGCTGTTCGACCTGACAGGTAACGCTGCTAGTAGCCCTGGCCTGGAAAATGTAAGATCCGACTGCAGGCTGCCTCAGAGGGTTCCCCTGGCAGCCCCTAGAAGGTTTCTCATCCCCTCACAAGGCTGTTCTGTCACACATCAATCGCTGTTTTTGTTTTTAACTGAAGGAAACCGTTTTTGAGTGGATTGTCTGCACTTTTCTAACTCCTCCACGTTAGAGTCCCTGACCCCTCTGAGCTGTGGAAAATCGGGACATCGGAGACATTTTTAGGGAAATCAGGGATGTTTTTAGGAAAATCAAAAACTCTTGAAAGTCTTTTTTTTTTTTTTTTCCGTTGTTGTTCCATTTTTGCACAAGAATGTGCTGGCTCCAGCAGTGGAAGCTTCACAAAGCGAGATGTGACCTGTAGAGACTGGCAGCCCAGCTGCTGTGTGGAGAGCCTGCTTTTTCTACTTTTGGAGCTTGATAAGTTCTGTGCTACGTGGACTTTGGCCCCGTCCCCCTGACTCACCAGATTACAAATGGATACTTTAATAACTGTGATAATAAGGGTCATTTACATTGTGGTGCAACCACTTCTGCTGAGGGATTTCACGTTGGGGTCACATCGCATTATCATGGAAGCATATTTGCTTTATAAAAGGGACGGCCTTCATAACAATTGTGAAGCTTCCTTTACCCTTGATGCGTGTGCTTGCTAAGTCACTTCAATTGTGTCCGACCCTATGGACTGTAGCCCGCCAGGCTCCTCTGTCCATGGAATTCTCCAGGCAAGAACACTGGAGTGGGTTGCCATGCCCTCCTCCAGGGGATCTTCCCAACCCAGGGATTGAACCTGCGTCTATTAGGTCTCCTGCATTGGCAGGCGGGCTCCTTACTACTAGTGCCACCTGGGAAGCCCTCCTTTGCCCTAAGAATATTTTTCATCCTAAATGGCTCTTCCTGAGTAGGCTGTGTCTTAATTTTAATTCTAAGAAATTGGATGTTGAGGAATGGGTGAAGTAAAGGAAAAGTAGGCCATCATCGTCATCACCACCATCGTCACCGCCACCATTAGCATTGCATCATCACTTTCATCATCATTGTCACCGTTATCACAGTCATTTCCATCGTCATCCCCATTACCGTGATCACTATCAGCATTTTCATCAGCATCATCAGTAAAGTCCTCGTTTGTTGGTAACTTGTCCTGCATGTGGGCCATCTCAGATGATCGCCCTAACCATTCTATGTCTGGATGGTACGATTTTTCTCATTTCGTGGGTGATATGCCAGGAGTTTGGAAAAGTCAGCTTCCTTGGCCACAGCTGTCGAGGCCTCTCTGGAAAATGGCCATTTCAGACACCACACTCCCCAACACCCACACCTACCTGATCGGTGTGGAACACATATCCCAAGGCAGCTAGGCCTGGAGCCGCCTGTCGCAGAGGTAGACCTTCCAGAGGCACGTGGATCGGCCAGAAGTGCCATGTGGTATAGACTTAAGCAGCAAATAATCCACTAACCTCGACTGATCTAGCTGGGCTGACCACCTCTCTGTCAAAACAGGACTTCATCTTTACTTGGAATGTGTGTGTGTTAATCAGTTTTTCATGTCTGACTCTTTGTGACCCCATGGACTGTAGCCCACCGTGCTCTTCGGTGTATGGGATTCTCCAGGCAAGAATACTGAAATGGGTTGCTATTTTCTTCTCCAGGGGATCTTCCTGACCCAGGGATTGAACCCAGGTCTCCTGCATTGCAGGCAGATTCTTCACCATTTGAGCCACTAGGGAATAGGATGTAATAACCTTCTTAAGCTGGAATTACCACCCAGAGAAATCTGGTGCCAAGGTGCCCGATGTCCCCTCATTTTTATCATAGCTCCAAGAGCTGGCATTGTATGAAGTTTGCAGCAAATGGATCCCCAGTGTTTGCACTTTGAAGTGAGGCCATCGGCTCATTTGGGCTGGGGCTCCTGGGGTTGGGGACTTTGCAGCTGTTTCTTCTATTGATGGAGTCCTGTCAAGATGGACTTCATGTTCCTTCTTCCTCTTTTCCTCTGTTCCCTCCCTGCTTGTCTTTCTGTTAAGTCCAAAGCCTATATCCACCAAGAGAATCATTTTAAAAATCAAAGCAAATAGCCTCTACCCACCCACCCAAGAGAAGAACTTAAAAAAAAAAAAGAAATTTCTGCTTGTCAATATTTCAAGCTGGTTAACTGGGTGCTGATAATTTCCCGATAAATCCAAAAAGATGTGCACTCTGGCCCTTCTCCCACACATCCGGATGACAGTTTGGGTTAACGGGAACTAGGAGAAGGGTCAACATCAGTTTTAGGTTGGTTTTGGAGACGCTGCACACAAGCTGACTCATTTATCTCTTTGGTCCTTCTTGCTTCTCTGTTATGGGGAGTTTCCATCAAAACTCGTTTCTCAAAGGCGCACCTTCTGGGCTGATGTGTCAGGAATTGCCCTGTCGGTAAAGGCAGTGAGGCGTAGAGGCAGGTGTTTTCCTGATAAATCCAAAAAGATGCGCACTCTGGCCCTTCTCCCACACATCCGGATGACAGTTTGGGTTAACGGGAACTAGGAGAAGGGTCAACATCAGTTTTAGGTTGGTTTTGGAGACGCTGCACACAAGCTGACTCATTTATCTCTTTGGTCCTTCTTGCTTCTCTGTTATGGGGAGTTTCCATCAAAACTCGTTTCTCAAAGGCGCACCTTCTGGGCTGATGTGTCAGGAATTGCCCTGTCGGTAAAGGCAGTGAGGCGTAGAGGCAGGTGTCCTGGGGAATGAGGCGCTGCAGTGTCTGAGTGCTGGAGAGCTAAATAAACACAGGGAAGGGATGTATCAGACCTGTCATCCGTTGGATGCTGGGCTTCCCAGGTGGCACTATGGTAAAGAGTCTGCCTGCCATTGCAGGAGATGTGGGAAATCAGGAGCCATGTGAGATGTGGGTTGGATCCCTGGGTTGAGAAGATCCTGTGGAGGACGGCATGGCAACCCATTCCAATAATCTTGCCTGCAGAATCCCATGAACAGAAGAGCCTGGTGGGTTATAGTCCATGGTATCGCAGAGTTGGCTACAACTTATTGACTAAACAACAGCAACCCGTTCATAACTAAATCAGCGATTTCCTTCATATTGGGGGTGTTAGGGAGGCATGGACCTGTCCTGGGGTGGGCTCACCCCACCATCGTGGTGTCAGAAGAGTGCGGGGCTTCATCCACTAGTATTTGGTGGGAACAGTGGTGCCTCATGTTTTTCTATATGATTAGCATTCATATGGTCTTTCTGCATCCTCACTCCCAGTGGATCATCCGACGTCCAGTCCCTTGCAACATGGAACGTGTCCCATAAGTAGTTTTAATGACTTCTGTTACTACAGGCTTGCCAACCCCGGGGCCAGTCATGGTCTGGAATTCATCGTTGTTGAAATTTTAGAAAGGCTCTTAGGTGCCTGCTGCACTGACATCACACCTCCCCGGTGCCCGGGGCCGCACTCCATAAGCAAACACAGGAGTTTCTGCAAATCAGCCAATATCCACACAAAGCAGGATAAACAAACATCATTAGGCTGATGAATGCCTATTCTTTAGGTCATAAACAGGCCAGCGGGATATTGGAGATTTCTTTTGGTTCAACCCAATATAAAGTGTCTCACGTTAAGTCAGGGGGGTTTACCAGCAGAAGAATCTAAGATTCAAGAAGAAAGTTTCCATTTGCAAAGAGGTTTTCAGTTTTGGAATTTCTGATGGATATCCTGGGTTTCTCCATACTTGCCCTCATTTGTCAGAAGGCACACTGGCCTCTGTTCTTTTGAGTAACCCAGTTTTACTTATTGAAGAGAGAGAGAGAGAGAGAGAGAGAGAGAGTGAGTGAGTGTGTGTGTGTAACTGTAAGTATAAATCTAAGTGTGGAGGAGAGGGAGGATGGGAGACAGATCTGTTTCAGCTCCCTCATCCTTCCTGTTTCTCAAGAAGGGCCTTGGACCCCAAACCCCACCAGGAAAACCCCATCTGTGGTCTGACATTTAGAAGTTTATTGACTGGAATGAAAGAATTGTCAATTTCAAAACATGAAAAGCCAGTGGGAGATCAGGTGCTTTCTGCAAACATTCCTGCACAGTGACTCACGCTATGAAAAAAGAGAAGAGGAAAAGAAAAGCTGCCTTGTTGTTTTATTAACTTAGTTCTGACAGCTGTTAGTTCTGAGAGGCCTTCAAGGTTCTCAGCAGATATTAAACGAATCCTAGGGAACCCCTCTGTGAAGTACCAATAATGAACCATGTAAAAAATGGAGGTTAAAAGAAGATAAAAACGCCACGGGACCAGGCTGTAGACAACCCCCCCACACCAGAGATCCTCGTGCATGGAGGCTGTATGTCCCTAGTTCTCCAGTGAGGTCAAAGTGGAACCTGGCCTCTTCTCCCCAACCTACACATCCACGAGGGTCTCTCAGCTCAGGGGGCGGCATGGACGGCTGCCCAGGTACTCATGCTGAGACCCTGGAGTCGTCCTTTCCTCTCCTCCCCAACTCCCATACACTAGGAAATCCCTGAACACATTCTTCTCCATCCCCCTGTTCCACCCACTTCCCAGCATCTTGGATTCCTGGATCCCCCTGAAGCCTCTACTTCCTTCCTGTCCACTCCAGCACCCCTTTAGATCAAAAGCAGTCTTTGCAAGCACACCGGCTGCTGCTGCTGCTGCTGCTGCTGCTGCTGCTGCTAAGTCGCTTCTGTCGTGTCTGACTCTGTGCGACCCCATAGATGGCAGCCCACCAGGCTCCTCTGTCCCTGGGATTCTCCAGGCAAGAACACTGGAGTGGGTTGCCATTTCCTTCTCCAATGCATGAAAGTGGAAAGTGAAAGTGAAGTCGCTCAGTCATGTTTGACTCTTCGCCACCCCATGGACTGCAGCCCACCAGGCTCCTCTGTCCATGGGATTTTCCAGGCAAGAGTGCTGGAGTGGGGTGCCATTGCCTTCTCCGAAACACACCTGACCTTGCTGAAACACCTGCCCCTCTCCAAGGATGGTCGAAGTGCTTAGCATACTCTTTAGGACCCCGGCTTGCTGGTCCTGCCTGATTCTCCAGCTCTTTCCGTTGCCATACTCCAGGGACACCAGTTTGGTTTAGAAAGGACCATGCCAGGGTCTTCACTGAGGCTGCCCCCTCTGCCAGGGTTGCTTCCAACCCCACTTCTTCCACCAACTCCTGTCATTCTTCAGATCTTTTCTAAAAATATTAATTAATTTTAATTGGAGAATAATTACTTAAGAATATTGTGATGGTTTTTGCTGTACATCACCATGAATCGGCTGCAGGTATACATGTTCCCCCACTGCCGATCCTGAATCCTCCTCCTCCCTCCCTCCGCACTCTCTCCCACTGGGTTGTGCCAGAGCACTGACTTTGGGTGCCCTGGTTCATGCATGGAACTTGCACTGGTCATCTATTTTACGTATGGTTATACACGTGTTTCAATAGTGTTCTCTCAAATTATCCCATCCTCACTTTCTCCCACTGAGTCTAAAACTCTGTTCTTTATATCTGTGTCTCCCTTGGTGTTCTGCATGTAGGATCATCATTACTGTCTTTCTAGATTCCATATATATGCATTAATATACAGTATTAATATACAGTATATGTATAATATGCATTAATATATGTATATTACAGAGGGACTTACTTCCTTTTGTATAATAGGCTCCAGGTTTGTCCACCTCAAATGCATTGACTCAAATACATTCCTTTTTATGGCTGAGTAATATTCCGTTGTGTGTGTGTACCACAACCTCCTTTTCCATCCATCTGCTGATGGACAGCTAGACCCCCCAGGGGGCAATCTCGTAGCTCGTAGGACTTCCTCTTTACATGGCTCTTCTCATGCCCCTAACTACCCAATTACTTCTGTAATCCCCCACTTAACTTCTCCCACAACAGACTTTAAGCCCTGAGAGGGCAAGCACCCCCTCTCCCCTCTATAGCGGGCTCCCCAGGTCTTGTGCAGTGATGGTGCAGGGGGGGCACCCCAGTCACTGACGGGGTTCGCCTGGAGGGGCAGGGAGTCAGTCTTTGCTCTTCTGGGTGTGACACTGGCTGGTTGGATCCACCCTGATCTGGGAGCAGCAGTGGGACTCACGGGTGAGGCAGCTTGTGGGAACCCATCCCCTGTTGCATGGGTCTCGGCCTCTCCCAGCACCGCTTCCGTATGGGATAAGTGCCCATGGAGCCTGTGGATCTTCTCAAGGGTTAGGGGGGAGTGGCTCTCTCCCCTCCGTGATGGGGGGCAGGCTTTTCACTTCATCACCCATGTGACTTGGATGGTGCCCGTGCCAGCTGCCAGCAAGGCGGGTGTTAGACCAAGGCCAGGGCTGCTTGGCGGGGCTGCCTCCTCCAGCTGGTCCTGAATCGGAGCGCGTCACTCTCCCTGGGACTCTCCACACGTCAGCCTTCTGTGGGCTTGGAGCTCCCCACAACACCCTCTTTGGGGAGCGGGTGGAAACCTCACCTTTTGTGGAGTCTGGGGCCGCCCTAACTATGCTCGCGGGCAGTGCCTCCAGACCCCATCACCTGCCTGGGGACTGGGGACTTCTACATCTAGGTTTAATTCAAAGCAAACTGGTGGGATTCCAGCCAAGAGCAAGCCAGAGGCAGGAATCTGTTCAGCAGATGGCGTTACATTTATGCTGTAACTGCCTTAATGATACGATTCCTTCACCGTGAGCCTGGAGCCTCCTCTTAGAGGCGAGCTCATCTCTGCCCTTCTCAGTCTCAGCGGGTGGGGACAGAGGGATGGTGAGAACAGGCTGGGGCTCTCCCCAAACAGACCAGACCAAAGGCCTTTCCTTTATCTAGCCTTCTCCCGGGAGGAAGTCTGCAGGCTTGAAGATTCGAGGGACCTCGGCTGGGCAGGGCTGTGAAATGTTCCTAATGAGATGGCAAGGGTTGTCCGTCTTCCTGGGGGAGTGCAGGCACCCAAGCTAAGGACCCCTGGAGACTGTACTTGACTGGATCTAGAGGAAGAGGGGGCTTCCCTGGTGGCTCAGCTGGTAAAGAATCTGCCTGCAGTGTGGGAGACCAGGGTTTGATTGCTAGGTCGGGAAGATCCCCTGGAGAAGGAGGTAGCAAACTTCTCCAGTATTCTTGCCTGGAAAATCCCATGGATGGAGGAACCTGGCAGGCTACAGTCTATGGGATCGCAAAGAGTCAAACACGACTGAGTGACTTCACCTTCAGAGGAAGAGGAGGAAGGGCTGCCCTGGACTCGTATTTCCATTTTTTTTTTTCCTGACAAAAAAAATAGTAGCTAAAGGATGAGTCTGCTTAAAAATACTGCCAATTCAGATTGAGCACTTTTCATATTCCAGAGACCATGCCAGGTTTTCCATTCCACAAGGAATGGAAATACAGCTAAGACCCAGCCCCTTCCCTGAGCAGGTGGCACTCAGTAGGGAGAATAAAACACTTGCATGATCAAATACACTGAACACACACACGTAGTGACACCTCCTATGTGCCGGCAGGGACCACACTGGGGGTAGAAAGAGCAACATCTGGCGGTCACAGATGGGGCATAGTTCTTCGGGGAGACCATCATGAGAAACGCTGGACTAGAAGAAACACAAGCTGGAATAAAAATTGCCAGGAGAAATATCAATAACCTCAGATGTGCAGATGACACTACCCTTATGGCAGAAAGTGAAGAGGAACTAAAAAGCCTCTTGATGAAAGTGAAAGAGGAGAGTGAAAAAGTTGGCTTAAAGCTCAACATTCAGAAAACGAAGATCATGGCATCCGGTCCCATCACTTCATGGGAAATAGATGGGGAAATGGAGACAGTATCAGACTTTATTTTGGGGGGCTCCAAAATCACTGCAAATGGTGATTGCAGCCATGAAATTAAAAGATGCTTACTCTGTGGAAGGAATGTTATGACCAACCTAGATAGTATATTCAAAAGCAGAGACATTACTTTGCTGACTAAGGTCCTTCTAGTCAAGGCTATGGTTTTTCCAGTGGTCATGTGGAGATGTGAGAGCTGGACTATGAAGAAAGCTGAGCGCTGAAGAATTGATGCTTTTGAGCTGTGGTGTTGGAGAAGACTCTTGAGAGTCCCTTGGACTGCAAGGAGATCCAACCAGTCCATTCTGAAGGAGATCACCCTGGGATTTCTTTGGAAGGAATGATGCTAAAGCTGAAACTTCAGTACTTTGGCCACCTCATGAGAAGAGTTGACTCATTGGAAAAGACTCTGATGCTGGGAGGGATTGAGGGCAGGAGAAGAAGGGGACGACCGAGGATAAGATGGCTGGATGGCATCATGGACTCGATGGACGTGAGTCTGAGTGAACACCGAGAGATGGTGATGAACAGGGAGGCCTGGCGTGCTGCAATTCATGGGGTCGCAAAGAGTCAAACATGACTGAGTGACTGAACTGAACTGAACTGAATGAATGTGAATTAGTAATCGTGAGCTTTAGGAGGTGCCATGCTGTACATGATGCTGCAAGGGTATATTTTACCTGGTAAGGCGCATCACAGAAGGCTTCCTGGAGGAGGTGATGTTTAGACTTTGGCCAAAATGGTGTATAGGAGTTCAAGAGCAGAATCAAACCAGAGCACTTTCCAAGCAGGGGTGATAGCAGGTGGAGCTGGAGCTCAGAGAATGAGAGGGTCAGGAGAGGAGGAAGAGGATGAACTAGGGAGCTAGGGACAGACCGTGGGCAAGGCCTTATCGCCCTAAGTAGGGCACGTGGACTTGACCCAGAAAGGGAGAAGCACTCAGAGGTGGGAGTGATGTGAGCTTTAGGAAAGGGAGCGAGGATGCTCTGATGTAGACGAGTAAGTGTAGTTGAAAGAAAAAACGAAACTCATTTGGGCTTTGTGCATGAGACAGGGATTACATTTAAGCAGCAGTTGTTGAGAACAGAAGGTGGCTTCTAATTGCAGTTGTTTGGCATCGAATCCACATTCAAACTTGCAATTATTTCACCGTTAAAAGAGCTGATGGTTCCCTCTTCTGCAGGGAGGCAGTCCCAAGGGAGCTCTAATCCCAGGGATTTGGCTTTCTCCGGCCCCCTGAGCCCCAGACTGTGCTCCCACAAAGCTGTTCTCATTGGCTGGTCACGCAGACAGGTTCACATGGCCTAGGAGGTAGAGGCGGGCTGAGGAAGGGAAAGGGCCATCTTAGCGAGGACTCTGGATGCATTCAGAGCAGCCGGGTGAAAGGGGGTGATGACACAGCTTGGGACTGAAATCAGTGTCTCCTCTTCCGCAGAACTTTAAATGGAGCCCACAGAAAACATCAGTGTTACCATGCACCAAGGTTTTGATGTGCTATTAGGCTCCCCATTCCCTTAAAGATGGGAAAATCAAGACAGGTTACATAACCTTCCGTGGTCACATGTGGAAGAAGAGCAGAGCTAAGGTTTGAACTCAGGTGTGTCAGGGCTTGAGGCACATCGTCTTAACTTCAGTGTCCCTGATGGGGCTGGGAGCTTCCTAGGAGAGGCAGCTGCCAGTGAAGCCCCAAGTGCCTACCAAGTATTGCAAAGGAAAGAAGAGTGAGAGGTGTCGTCACACACTGTCTCTCATCAGCTTAGTGCGAATGCAGCCAAGCAAACCCCTGGGCAACTTGCTTACCTTCTCTGAGTCTTGTTTTTGTTGTTGTCGAGTTGCAACTCTAGGGACTGCAGCACTCCAGGCTTCCCTGTCGTGTCCGACTCTTTGCGACCCCATGGACTGTAGCCTACCAGGCTCCTCTGTCCATGGGATTTTCTAGGCAATAGTACTGGAGTAGATTGCCATTTCCTTCTCCAGGGGCATCTTCCTGACCCAGGGATCAAACCCGGGTCTCCCGCATTGTAGACAGAGGCATTACCGTCTGAGCCACCAGGGAAGTCCCACTATCTCCCAGAATGTGCTCAAATTCATGTTCCCTGAATTGGTGATACCATCCACCCATCTCCTCTTTTGCTTCCCTCTTCCCCCCTTGCCGTCAGTCTTTCCCAGCATCAAGATCTTTTCCAGTGAGTTGGCTCTTCACATCAGGTGGCCAGTGTATTGGAACTTCAGCTTCAGCATCAGTCTTTCCAATGAATATTCAGAGTTGATTTCCTTTGGGATGGACTGCTTTGATCTCCTTGTGGTCCAAGGGAGTCTCAAGAGTGTTGTCCAACACTGCAGTTCAAAAGCATCAGTTCTTTGGTGCTCAACTCTCACATCCATGGTTCAACTCTCACATCCATATGTGATACTGGGAAAACCATAGCTTGGGTCTCATTTGTAAGATGAACCAGTTTCAGTGATAATATTGATGGTCACATTTACGGGCGTGTGCCAGGCTCTGTTCTCAGACCTTTGCACATAGTAACTTATCTGGCCTTGCAGTGGCCCTCTGGGGAAGGTGCTATTGTTATCCTGCTTTTATTAGAGGTGGAAACCAAGGCTCAGAGAGGCTAGGTAACATGCCCAAGGGCACACAGCAAGGGAAAGGTCCACTTTGGCTCTTGAGTTTCCTAGGTTGCTCTAGAGCTCAAATGGCATGATTCAGGCAAAATTCTTGCAACAGCCTATCACACACACAACAAAAGCTAGTACATAGTGCAGGGACACCCATGAATGTTATTTAACCATCCTGAGTCTCAGTTTCCTCTCTGTGAAATGGGGATAACAACAGCTGTGATTCAATAGAAGTGAAGAATACACTTCTTCCTCCTAATCAGAGCTGTGTACAAAGAATAGGCAGTTCTCTAAGTAATGTGAGCTGTACTGTCAGGTTGTTTGCGCTTCTCTGATTATCTCATTTAACAGCCAGCTGGGAAAGTTGAGGCTTGGGGAAATAGAGATGTTCAAGGTCATGCGTCTACTCGAAGTTAGCGTAGCGTGCTTGACCGACAGCCCAGACTCTTAACCTCTGCATCCCAGTGGTTCTCTGGCTGGCGCCCTCTTCCTTTGCAGGGACTTGCCTCCAGGATTGGCCCAAGACCTCCGCCTGCCCCAGGCACCTCAGATTCTGTTGAGTCCAGTCCACCTCCCTCTAATCAGCCTGCCCAGTGCTCCGTGCCCCAAAGGCCCCATTTCTGTATTAAATGGCCCGTGATGTCTTGTGGGTTACTGACAATGCCTCTCCCAGGCACCCTGAAGAAAGCCTGGGCAGATTGGATAAAAAGCCCTTGTCAGACATCCTAATTTTAGTGTTCTCCCCTGTGATTCCATTCAGGAAGTATTTATTTAACACTTCACTTGTTTTGCCATTCTCCCTGACTTCATTTTGCAAAAGCTCCTGTAATAATAACCCACCTCTCCTTCACCAGCAACCCCACGGCGGGGGCCATCCCTGCTGCTCTCGTCCTTGGGAAAACTTGAGTGCTGTGTTCAGTGTCTCGAGCCAGAAATATGTCCAGGCTTCATCTTGCATCACTAATGCCCTCTTCTATCTCCACGCAGCATTTCCCAACATTTTTGCTGGGACTTCTGCGTGTCTCGTCTCCCCTCGTCTCATTGGATATTGTTGCCCATGTGCCAGTAGATGCTTTTCATGCCGTGGGTTTTCCTCACAAGGGCACAACGATGAATCATTGCTTCTCTTCCCAGCTTGCTTTTAACAGTCCTTCCCAGCTTCTGCTCTCAAAACTCTTCCTCACACGGCAGCATGTGCAGGTGGACTGTCCTCTCCTGAGCATTGGGTACCCTGGGGGGTCAGAGGCCATCCCTGCACCACAGATGGGCGAGGAGGGGGCTGCAGTTACCCACGCCTTGCTTGCTCACCGGAGGCTAAAATTCTCCGTTTTAAAATTCAGGCGTTTCGGGGACCACAGTTCTGTTCTTACTCATGCTTCCTTCTTGAGTCAGTGAATCAGTAACTCTGTTAGACATTCCTGATACAGACTCGATTAATTTTAACAGCTTTTGAAATGAATAGAGAAGAAAGCTTTTCTTGATTGCTCAGAGTATGTAGAAATGTGGTTTTATATATTTATTTGAAAGGAAATGTGGTCAAGGCAGGAAAAGAAAGATGTCTGGATCTGTTGGGATTTTTTTTGTTGTTTTTCTTATTAAGATAAAAAGAGGTAAAATTTACGTAATATACAATGAATCATTTTTGAAGTGAACGACTCAGTGGCATTTCGTACAGTATTGTGCCGTGTCCAACTGGTTCCAAAACATAATTGTCTCCTAGAGCAGAACCTTGTATCCATCAGGCAGTTACTTCCTGACCCCTTCTTCTCCCAGCTCTTCGGAAACCTGGTCCACTGCCTGTCTCTACAGACTTGCCTATCCTTGGTATTTCAATTCAGTGGGATTGTACACTATGTGGCCTTCATATCTGGTTTATTTCACTTGACATGGTATTTCCGAGGTTCACCCATGTTGTCGCATGGATCAGAACTTCATTGTTCTTCATGGCTGAGTAACAGGCCATTGCATGGCTAGACCACGTTTGTTTATCCATTCATTCCTGGATGGACGTCTGGGTTGTTTCCGCCTTCTGGCTCTACTTGGGGTTTTTAAACGTTGCAGACATTGTCTGGGGTCTGTGACTGCCCTCTGCACTTAGCTGATTTTTCCTTCATGAATATCCTACGTCTCAACTCACTCACCTCTCTCCGGGGAGAACGGTAAGAGGTCTAGGTGCTGCTGTGCTCAGTGAGAGCTACAGGATCTCACGACTGGGAATCTGGTATCTGCTTGCAAATGTCCGGCCAGTCTGTGGGGGTGATCTTGACTCCTCAAAGGACAGCCCCTCCATAACTACCAAACCTCTCCTCTGAGTTTAGACCCATAGTTCCCAGCCTGGCAGCATATTGTCATTTCCTGGGAGATTTAAGAATTCCAAAAGACAGCAGATATATGTATGTGCATGGGTGATTCACTTTGCTGTACAGCAGAAAATAACACAACATGGGGAAGCGGCTATACTTCAATAAAAATTTTAAAAAAGAATTACTAAAACTCCCACTTTACTTCTAGAGAGTCTGTCTTGAGGTATGTGGGGTCAAGTCCTGGCATTTGTTTGTTTGTCTCTTGAAAGGATTGAATAGTGGCCTCCGAAGTGCATGTCTGGGTCCTACCTCTCAGAGGAAGCCAGGATAGAAAGCTCTGAGAACGTGCTGTGACGTTGCCCCGGTGGTTACTTACCTGTAACAGACATGACCCAGCTGCTATAGTATAAGGCTTTGTTCAGAAGTGACTAGGCAGTCCCCGGTATTTGCCAATGATCTCTCTTATAAGGGACTTGTGTCTAGAATATAAAAAGAACACTTGCTGTTCAATTACATAAAGACAAATAGCCCCATTTAAAAATGGGCAAAGGATCTAAATACATAGTTCTCCAAGAAAGATACGCAAATGGCCAACAAGCATACGAAAAGATGTTCAACAGTGTTAGTCATCGAGGAAATGCAAATCAAAACCACAAACGAGATCCCGCTTGATAGCGACTAGGATGGCTATCATGAAAACCACCGGTAATAACAAGTGTCGCTGAGAAGGTGGAAAAAGCGGAGCCCTCGTACACCGTTGCTGGGAATGTAAAATGATGCAACCTCTTTGGAAAACAATGTTCTTATTAAAATGCTTAAACCATATGACCATTTTGCTTTGCCATGTGGGTTACCATATGACCCAGTAACTGTATTCCTGGCATATACCCAAAAGAAAGGAAATATATGTCCACATAAAAGCATGCATACAAATCTTTATAACAGCATTACTCTTAATAGCCAGAAGATGGAAACAACCCAAATGTCCATCAACAAATTAGCAGCCGAACAAATTGTGGTCTGTTCATACAGTGAAATATTTTTCAGCCATAAAAAGGAACAAAGTTCTGATAACATGCCACAACTTGGGTCAGCCTTGAAACATTTTGCCAGTCACAAAAGGCCACATATTGTATGATTCCTTTTTATGAAAGTCCAGATTAGGGAAATCCATAGAGGTAGAAAGTAGACCTGTGGTTACCAAGGGTAGGGGCTGTGAAGGGATGTGTGTAACATGTTCAGTCATGTCTGACTGTTTGCAACCCGTGGACTGTAGCCCGCCAGGCTCCTCTGTCTGTGGGGTTCTCCAGGCAAGAATACTGGAGTGGGTTGCCATGCCCTCTGCCAGGGGATCTTTCCCAACGCAGGGATCAGCCCTGTCTCTTGCATCTCCTGCATTGCCAGGCAAATTCTTTACCACTATAGCGCCACCTGTGAAAAGTGAAAGTGTTAGTCACTCAGTTGTGTCTGACTCATTGCATCTGACCCCCTGGACTGTAGCCCACCAGACTCTTCTGTCCATGGGATTCTCTAGGCAGGAATACTTTAGTGAGTAGCCATTCCCTTCTCCAAGAGATCTTCCTGACCTAGGGATCGAATCCAGGTCTCCTGCATTGCCAGCAGATTCTTTACTGTCTGAGCCACCAGGAAAGGGTGGCTACAAAACCCTGGGTGTCTAACCTTGGACAAAGTCCATGATGGGCTAAGTTCGTGGGTCCTGTGAGATGACCTAGCCCTCATTTTATTTCCAGTTTTTTAAAAAGTAGTTTTATAGATACAGATTCTGAAGCTCAGAGAAGTTAAGTAACTTTCCCAGAGTCACACAGCAAGTCAGCCAGACTCCCTCCTGGAACTCTACCTGGCCCCCTTTGCAGCTCTCCTTGCATTCTCCTGCCCTGACCTGCAGAGGATTATTCATCTGAGTCCTGTTGACCCTGTCTTCCCCTAGTTCACCCTCAGAGCCATGGGGCCTCTGGGCCAGGGTCTCCCTGGTGTGAAACCCAGTTTTTCATTGCTGCATATTTGATGCCTTACACAGCAGCCTAGAATTTCAGAGGAGTCTGCATGTTACAGAAAAAAGGGCAGCAGGTGTTATTTGGGCTAAATTGACCTTGAAATTGATTTCTTTATTTTATGACTTACTGAGAGGAGATTAATACTTTTTTTTTTTTT